>UELV01156762.1:0-12111 GCA_900490015.1 Megastigmus stigmatizans
ATATATTATTATTATATATTATTATTACTTATATTACTAACTAATATTTACTATTTACATGATGAATTTTTTATAAATATTAAACTATATGCTATGCTTGTCTATCCCTATACTTAATAATTTACTTTGGCGAGAAATTAGTCTACTTTATCAGCAGAATAATGTCGTTTTTGGGATATTATTAGCTATAAATTAGGCTAAAAAATCGCGAATTCTCAAAAAGTTCACGATTTATTCGCGATAAAATCGTGAAAATTTCTAACGTAGTATATTTGTTGAAAAGTCCCGCTTTTTTACTTGACAATCGCCGTATAACTCGAGGCATTCCTCCCTGTATATAAAATTCTTTTATAGTTCCGGCTGCAACATTCCTCGCAACAATGTTTACAGCAATAAAAGCACTAAAGTCCCTGTATAGCCCATTAACCAATAGCGACGGAGCGGCTCTCCTCTCAGACTCTCTCTCTCTCTCTTTCTCCCAGCACCGGCAGCAGCACGAGCATGTATAATGCATCACCTCGAAAAAGAAAGAGCAAAAAAAAAAGCGAAATCATCGTCTCGCCGCTTTCCAGACGCCGCGAATGAGTCTAACCCCCTTATTTAAGCCTTTCGAGGGCCCATACGAAGTACCGACACACTTCGTCGAAGCAGCAGCAGCAGCAGAGATTCATCGCTGCCCATATAGCTGCATTCTGCTAACTGCAACGATCTCGTCCCGAAAAATTTACGATTTTCGCCGCTCTCAATTATCCACGCATCATCGGAGCCGCGAGGAACGCACAAAAGTTCGCCGTGACTCGTGCTGATACCGGGAATAGCTGATGAAATATATACACGAATTGGCTGCAGGTATACACAGGCCCCTAAGGGTTGTTCCATCACGTGGCGGCCCTAAAAGCGGATCGCGTCCCGTGGGACAACCGGAAATCAGAGCCGAATGCGTTGCGTGCCGATGTCTGCTCGGTCCTTTTGTGCACGTCTGTACAAGCTGCGGTCGACGCGGTGTGTCTCGGCTTTCCAGGGAACGACCGATACGTGATCAAAGTAACGTAGACGCCGCGGGAATTTCGGGGTAGGAGAGAGAACGAGAGAGAGAGAGAATGGAGGCAAAGGACGAGTGCGAACGCGAGGAAGGGTCATGGACACGCGACCGATGAAATTCGCGACGAGTATAATGTAGTTTGCAGGCGCCGATAGAGAGAGACAGAGAGACAGGCGGTATAATAATGGAAATTCTTCAGTGTGTGGTCCCCCCGGCGGCGGAAATAAGGCCGTTTGTAGGTCCGCGACGGAGGGATAGGCCGAGTATATCTCGTTTAGTGGATTTCCTAGGAATATGATAATGCGAGTCGTAATGGCGGCATTTTCTTTCACGAGGGTTCGCTCTCTCCCCCTTTTTTTTCAACGGTTCATCGTTAACCCGTTTGCATAACGGATCATTCTGGTATATAATTATTAATCTGGACCAATCGGAACGGAGACGCGTTTTGCAGTATTGGAAAGCTTTGTTCGATTATTATTATACACCCTTCGACTGGAAGTTTTTGTTAGTGGTTGTCGCTCTTCGCGACTATACGAGACCAGATTTCCCAAAAGGTGTTACTTTTTATTTTTCGCGTCATCGCTTCGGGTCGCATGCATCAATTTCGTATTTAATTTTTGCTTCTTTGGTTTTTCTATATTTAAAATAAAGTCGTATCCGGATTTGAATAAATAAATTGTCTAAGACGTGTTTAACACACATATAGACACGGACACTCGACACACCTGTGTAAATATGGCGTTGCGGCGACACGCCCTCTTTCACTTCACTCGATTTTGGAAATTATGCAGAATGCACTCGTTACCACCATGATTGTTTATTTGCGGAGGTGTGTATTGTGTACTTGACCGAATAAATAACAAAAAAGAAAAAAATCAATCGAACCACGATTTTTCATTTCTTTTCTTCTCTGCAATGTATCCAGGGCAATCCACTAATCGCATTTATTCACGTAATATCCGAAAAAAATAAAGTATCACATGTTATAGGCCGCTTTCTTATGCGAATGCGCCAAAGATTGTTCAGATTTTTAATTTGTTCTTAAGTAACGTCGAGGCTTTTCACCTGAGTGCATCGTTAATATATTTCTAAAGTTAGAATTGAGATTAACGAAATGATTAGCGGCTTTGTGCAGTGGGTGTTTCGAGGCACCGTATACAAAGATACAAGCTTTAAGCGTAGCGATAATTGTGAGAGCAAACGTGAAAGTTAAATCAGCCTCTCGGGCGAGCGATAAACTCACGGTTTCTCGTGACGTGCCAAAAACTGCGTCGACGAGAGTATTTCAGGACCTATACTCGAGTGCGTTTCAAAAACTGACGAGACATCGCGTGAAATGTATTCCTGATACATTAAAATTGCACTTTGGCACATTTGATCTACGCTTTCTCCCGTTAAATCATTTATCGTTAATCTAAAAAAAACATTGCAAATTTATCAAACGCAATGTCCGAATCCTATTTAGAAATGAAAAGTATATAATAAAAAGAAAATCATTCATTTAATAAGTTATATACAGAAACTTGTATTATAATTGCTGGTCATCGGCACTTTTAACAATATTGGCAAAGTATCGGACCAACACCTGGGACCTAACATCGTTCCAAACTCCAAACATACGCGCGTGTAAATTTATCGCTTCACTTTTCATTCAATTGAGTCAGATTCACGCACGAAATTCATCCCGACTCGCCTACCAACCGCGACACATAATTAATCTCCAACTTGTTCGCTCTCGGCCCCTATAATATACGTTCGCGGATCTTCCTTCCCAGCGTACGGATTTTCTCCTTTCTGACAGCTACACCTATTCGAGACAAAGTTGCGGCGGATGGTGCAACGTCTGGGAATAACCCCGGGCCGAACGATTCGTGGGCGCAGAGGAGAAAGACCGATACTCGGAATCCGGTCTGTAGTAGTAGTAAGTAGTAAAAACGGAAGAGCGCCGATCGCACGCGTCCTTTCGTACATGGTATCGACTTGGAGATTCGGTTTTTATTTCTATTCTTCTCTCTTTCTTTTCAATAGTATATAGCAGCTATTTTTAGACGGTGTGGGTTCCACACGATTCATTATCGATTGGGAGATGATGATGATGAGATAATATACTTTCGTCAAGGTTTCGTAATAAAGAATATACCGATGATACTGACGTCAAAAAAAATCGCTAATATAATAATTTATCGGACAGTTCTTACTATCGTTCAACATAAATTTCTAATGTCAAATTGAAAGAAAGATAGAAGTGTTGCGCGAGAATGAGAAACATAAGGATTAAGTGGGCCAATCGGGTGAATTGCGCGGGGATATATATGTGTGATTCCTCGAAAGGAAAGAAATAAGCGAAACGGGTGTCGAAACGACCGGGCGTACGTGTGCACATGAACGTGTTCGCGGTTAACATACGTTTTATACGCGGTCGTCCCCGTATTACCATAATGGAAACGCTCGGCACGCGGGAGATCTCGTGACGACGAGAAGCTTCACAGCCTCGTGCAGGCGTGTGAAGAAATCGACATGAGATTTATAATCGGTCGGTTATAATATACACGTCGCCGAATCAGTATAGCAATACATTAACCGCGCGCGAGGGTCTAAAATTAGACTCTTCTCAGGAATTTTGATGGTCTCTCGATCACGATTTTTCTCTCTCTCTCTCTCTCTCTCTCTCGAAAAAGGTTGCGAGTCAAGTTCACGCCTCTCTTGCCGACCACATATACATATACCCATCACACTTTATGAGAGTATACGCGCGACTTATCGCTCTTCGCTGTTATAATGGTTCCGAGAAAAACGCCCGACTGACTCTCGCTAACTGTATAGATAACACACATTTTACTCTTTTCGCTTCTTCGCTATATTTTGCGTCTCTGTCTTTTTTTTTATTCGATCGCGACGACCTTTGAACGTACTTGCGGGCGTTTTGACGGAATTAATTAACTTTTTTCTGTAAGTTATGTATATCCGAGCTCCGCATGTTATTCCCACATGTATATTGTAAAACACACGAATATCTCTGTGTCAATAATTAGGAGCGGATAAGTTACTGTATATAGGCAGTGTTTGTGCTTAATGTAGAGCTGATAAAAATTCTCACGTACTTTGCACTATCGATGGAGCTCATCTTACTCTCAAGTGTACAGACACGGGGACTGTGACAATGGTTGTAGAAAACAAATTGTATAATTTTTCTGATATAATATATAGTCGAGTAGTACGTTTGATCGTGTAATTATCTAAAACCACCTGCTGACTATAAAGTATTGAAAACACCACGCGATAAAAGACGTAGTCCGCAACAACGTTGTTGTCACTAAGTACAATAATTAAAAGTTTTCTAAATGAATCAGCGAAAGAAAAAGAATTGCGATTCACGGACACAAAGAAGAAGAAACTAATTGAGGGAATTATGTAAATGTCCGGGGCGAGAAGAAAAATTTCTGTAAATCTTGGTCTTGCGGCCGATAAACGGGGACACGATATAGATTAGGCGCGCATATCGACACTCGCTCGTCCCTCGTTTCGCCAGATTAAAAAAAAAAAGAATAAGAAGCGAAGAGGAGACGATCACGTACTTTCTTTGATAAAGAAGCCGCGTCTCGTTGATCCGCAGAGCAATAAATCAGGGAAAAAGTAGGAGAGAGAGAGAAGGTCAGTTTTCAGCCACTCCTCCTCCGAATTTTTTCGGGGAGGACCAACTCCCACCAGCCGGACATATTATACGCGTATCTCGCTCCCACCGTTTGCCAACGAGAGATGCAATCTACATCGTACATGAGAAAGAAACTTTCGGACATGTGGGCCAATGCTGGAGTAAAATTCCACTTGCTAAAAGTGAAATTCCATTCGATCCGTTTGATATATTAGGCACCACCGAGTTCTCACGATGAAATTAAGTTTAACCGGCCAGATTGAGAGAATTGGCCTGATTTGGAATCTAATTCGCACTACGCGCCGTGTCAGTCGTGTGCATCGAAGTTCATCGATTGCCGTACGGCAGCTCTCGAGATTAGTTTATTTTTTTGGACGTTAGGATGATTACAGCTTGTAATGATAAAAGCATTTTTCTCGATAACGCGAAAGATCTTAACGAGTTTCTGACCTTTGACAAATTAATAAAAATTATTAGAAAAACTCGTTAGCTATATAATCTTTCGATCGGCGAACGACTGTATCGGTTCTTACAGCCAATTACCAAAAGGAAATAGAAAGATATTGTATTGCAAATTACTTTTTTCAATTATTCGTTGATCAACCAAGAATTCAAAACTAAGTGCTTCAATTATATATCTATATAGATAACATATAATTGAAGCGGAATAGGTGCGAGAATATATAACGATGAGCTATAAAGTTTTTGATATACTTGCTTCTTATAGAATAAATTTCTTTTTTCGCGTTCTTTGATTAGTAAAATATTATATTGTTATTTCTACAATGCAAAACTAAGTGCTTCAATTATATGTTATCTATATAGATATATAATTGAAGCACTTAGTTTTGCATTGTAGAAATAACAATATAATATTTTACTAATCAAAGAACGCGAAAAAAGAAATTTATTCTATAAGAAGCAAGTATATCAAAAACTTTATAGCTCATCGTTATATATTCTCGCACCGAACTATAAACGAAACTTCTTACGAAAAGCATTAACATATCACAATGCACATGAATACCGTACAGTTTCAAAGCTGCCTCTAAATCAATTGTAATCAGCACTGCAGAGGAAATATTGCGACACAGCTCGTCTACTTGGTCGCACTGACCAATCGAGACGCCAGTCGCCACACATCATTTACTTCATCATCGTATTTTATCGAAACATCCCATTTTTTTTTTCGTCACTACGTCAGATTAACGATACATTAATTTCAACCTTCCATGCAATTATTAAAGCTGGAAATAATTCGAATCGCATAAATTATCAAAATTTTCTTTTATTAATACAAGTTGCACAATTTGTTTGTTTTGAGCCATTAGTCATCGACCGAAATTTACATTGACTTCGTCAAAGTAACTGTTTATTAACCTCTTCGCGAGATTCTGTTTTATCGTAACGCTTATAAATTCGCTACACACTTAAATTGCACTATATAGCTTACCGATAGTAGGTATATCGGTACACGCAACTTATCGGCAAGTACATATAAGTAAGCGTCCGAAAAGAAAAAGCCTCACGGTCGCTGCATTCAGGGAAAAAAAAACCCCAATCATCGTTTCGCAAAAGAGCTACGATATTACCATAGAACAAATCGGTCATCAGTCCGCACCCACGCACGAGTCGCTTCATCATCAGCGGCGTTCCGCAAACTCATCCTCGCACACTCGGTCAGCTCCGCATTATAATACACACACACACACACACATCGAAAACACAGACAGAGACACACGCGACGCGGTCAGCTTCTCACATATTTTTTTCTTATCGCAACGCGGCAGAACAGCAGCCGGCGATGATGTCACTCGGCGCTTATAAATAGCCGAAACCCTTTTATTTATAGAATCGGCGCGCGACCACACTTATGTGTATAAATATATATATACGTGTGTATATAATCGATTGCTCGCGCGCGCGCGGGAGAGAGAGCATTAATAATAATAATGCGAGCGCCGCATAATTATCTCGCGTGTGGTCTTATGTTCGTATGTGTGTGCAGCGGCGCTTTTACTCTCCGGTTCGTTTCGTGACGAGTCGGTGGCGGATCTGAGCGTATAGCGAGAAAGTGCGGCGGCTATCGGACACCGACGCCGATTATAACGCTATCGTCGATCGGACTTCGGAAGATCGGTTAATTAGCGACGGCTTTTTCTTTTTTCGTTGCGACAAAGCGACGTTTTGGCGTGTAAACAAGTTTCGTTATTTTTTTATTAGGATGATTTCCCGATTAAGAAGCGATAATTATTTGAGAATATGTGCGTATAACTGGATTGAATTCTTTTTATTTGACAGGCAAAGGTATGCCTTTTTACCACGTTTAAGGAATGTGTGAAAGTGTGATATATATCTGGAAATTAGCGCTCGAGAGAACGAGTCAGTCGTCTGTTATAAATTTGACAAGCCGCGGGGATAATTCTTTTGTCACGCCAATAAAGTTCTGATTTAAAATAATCGCGCTTTTATATTAAGAATAAATAATTGGCGTGAGAAAGTATCTGTAAATAATTGTTCTGCGATTTTTCGCGTTAAAGCATTCTCGTGATGCTCGAGGAACCGGTTATTTTCAAATAAAAGATATTAACTTACATAATCTGCCGTACGTCAAGTCCTCTATAAACATATAAAATATAAAAAAAAATGTTAAAGCTAACAGGGAAGCAAACTGTATGTTTTACTTAATAAATTTCGAATTTAATATAACGAGTATAGGCACGTGATCAACGATACTTAGTTCGAATATATTGGAGTTTGTTGAAGCTGCTTTTCGAATTTCGATTGGTACACGATGATATAATGATTTTGAGAAACGATACTCATCTACAGTTTAACAGCTTTACAGTCTTTCTGGGAATCGAACGTTCGATACCGAGGTTCAAAATTTCGGTTTTACCAATGCAGCAATTTTCTGAGTAAGAGTAACATACCGCAATCATTAGGTATTACAATATACAACTTTTCTTAAAATAACTTGCTTTTGTTACGCAATAAGCGAAAAAATAGTAGCATAATAATTTTAGAGATCATTACTTCGCGCTAAACTTCCGCTAAATGATACTTATGAAGAAATGGTCTTGAATCTCTTTTCTTTTATTTTCGGTTACGTATTGGAGTATAAGTACCTACTACGCACGTGCAAAAACAATTTTCATGATTCTTGGAGTCCCGTTTTTACCTGCAATTTGTACGTTACCAAGCAAATATCAGTTTTTAAACAATAATTCTATGCTAAAACTATTTAATTTATCTATTCAGTGATTGTTATAAAATTATAAATCAGTTATATTCTCATTTACCGAATATCCGTTTGCAGAAAGAAATACTTGAAGCATTTAGTTGGAAAAATTGTTTCTTGTAAGGCAAATCAACCTTTTTTTCGAAAACGTCAATATATCAGAATAACAGTTTTCTGTCAGAAATGAACATTATCAAACTGACAAGCGGAATTTCAAAAAAAAATCTTAGAAACATCTCCAATCACAAGAAGAACGAAACATACCAAGCGAGTTGCAATGCAGTAATGATGCACTGGGTTTTCACCCGAACCTTAAAAAAAACCATCATCCATTTAAATTGCGGGAAAATTCACGGGACATTTGGCGAATGCGACAAGAGCCACGCACGCACTCTATATAAAAGTTCGTATAGCAGCAGCAGTCCCTGATTGAGTCATGCCTCTGAAAATCGAATCGACCGATCGCGTGCACAGCCTCACGGGGCGCTTGAGTCCGCTAATAAAATACAATTCGTGGTAAGCGTCGTCAGCGGGTTCCGAAAAATTCACTCGATCGCCAATAATCGCGGCCTAACACACAGACGATATATCTCTCGTATATATACCCGCGGTCGCGTTACACCATTCCCACAAGTCGTTTGTTTTGAATATATATATATCAATGATAAATTGTGCGGTTCGATCGCTTTCTCGCGAAGATATCCGTTCGCTCACACTTCGCGTAAATATTGTTCTCCCGCTTATAAGTATAATATCGGTGTATTTCGAGGGTCCGCGAGTCACTTCTCATACGATACGCATCCGCTCAGCGTTCGTATATACAAAAATATTATTTTTCGCTTAATTTTGTTGCTGTGATTCAGAATGCGCGAAGGCTTGCGCGTCGATTGGCTTTTTTGGCTTGTTTCTTAGTTCTCGTTAATCTGCCGAATACATACAATTAATAAATACAGTACAAATTCGCATTTCTGTACATCGTAAATTAGGGAAGCGACAAATTAGAGCAACGCGTAAAGTATGCGAAACGGGCGCGGGAGAAATTGCACGTGCGGCGCAGAGCTGCTGAAGCGAAAGGAAAGTCGCGAGTTTGTCGATCGTTTATAATTTTCTCTTTTTTTTTTCTTTCGCCGGGTATCGCCTCTTTTTACATAATGCCATCGTCGCGACAAGAGCAGCCAAGCTTACACACATACACACATATATGCGCTCGCGAGAATTATGAAACGCGTCGTTGGCGCGGTGAGATGCAGCGGCGGCCGCGGCCGGTTCCTTATTAATCTTGACCATCGAGGCAGGTTTTAATGCTCCGCGGCTTTGAACGTATAATATATATAACCCGCTCAATCGGTTACTTCTTAGCGGTTACTTTTTGTGCGATCGATTTTTTCTCGGTGTTATTTAGGTAAATATTTAGATACGCTGATGTTTATTTAGTTTTCTTATTGTGATGAAGAATCTTGGTTTATTGAAAAGTTTTCGAACATCAGCGAGCAATTTTGAAAATGTTAGAATAAAACGATCGGAATCGACCTTTTGCAATAACGACTACAGTTGATCAGATTTTAAATGAGTCACATTTACACCGCTGATAAACGGTGAACATTGGACATGTCACTGCACGTCAAACGGATTAAACTCTAATAATCCCTTTTCCTCGTACCTTCACATATTTTCGTACATAATCTGTACACGTGCATCTTAGATATATGAAACATCATGCAAAAATTTCCCGTGCACTTTACACTCTCGACGCTCGCAATTATACGATTCATAAAACAAGACTATTATATACGTTATGTGTATACTGGATATTACGCGGCAGATGATTTTATGTGTATCGCGAGCAAAAGTAGGACGAACGGAATCTTTTCCCCCATACGCTATCCATCAAACACTGCATGTCTTATAATTCCAGGCAGAGATAAAAAGCGATAATGCCTCGAGTCGTTTGGCCATTAGCCACATTAGGCGACGTGCTAATTTATTCGGACGTTCTGTAAAAAGTAAAAGTGGCGTATGGGCAGTTGTGTGACATTTTTTCCGCAATTGGAGTTTCGAATAAATTACAATAATTAGGTGGGTTACGAGGATGGATATAGACTCAATGCTCGACGGGTTTGAAACTTTTGATTTTAACAGTTATAGAGGGTAGAAGATTCGCTGGAAATTTTTGCACGTCAACTTGTATATATACATGTTACGCCGATTTGTATCGTTTCATAGAATTGGAGTTTGCTGATAGCGGAGAAATTTTTGCGTGATTAACTTTCTGTCCGCTCTATCGTGAGAATCTCAAAATTGCATTTAATCTAAATCTTTGGTTGTGAAGTTTAATCAAATATTTGTATGAATCATTGAAGATTAACTTTGTGCAAATTTTATATTGAAACGAGTATAGCTGAGAAACGATTGGAAAGTTTGCTAATTTAGGTATAAATAGATGTAGCTGGACAAATATGACTAAAAATAGAAAAATTACTTTGCACAACATTTTCCTGCTCCAGTGTAAAAAGGTAGAAGCACAAATTTTGAATCAAATATTTGAGAAAAGTTGTCGTCGTCGTTAAAAGGTTGGTTTCCCGCGCTCGAGATTCATAAAAGACAATTTAGTATGAAAATGATACATAGTTTTCTCGATGTCGATGTAAACAATAACTCTTCATAGTTACAAAACGTTTAAACTAAATTTAAAGCACCAACGATACTTACCAGTGTCTCGTAAAAAGTTAAATTTACGACCTATATGCGCATGATAGTTATTATTCCAAGCATTAAACATATATACTTTAGACATGATATATTTAATCTCGCGCAATTTTAAGTGCAATAAATCTCTTTATTTATTGTTATTCGTGTATTAAAAAAATTTTGCTTGACATTGTTCGTCGAACATTGACACGAGAACTCGGAATTCTTTGATCATGGCGATAAAACATACTGCATGCACCTGTTTGATAATAAAGGATTGCAAAATCATCGTGATTCAGAAACACGCAAATCTCTTTATTTTTTTAAATCAGTTCATTAGATTTAACGAAAGCAGAATGCACGAGATTACTGTTAATCAAGTTTCCGAGTCCCTTGTACATGCGCATAATTAAATCTCCTCGAGCGTGGAATCAACGTAAACAGAAACCGTGCATCACCATCAGCAATCCGTCCGTAACAGAAAAAGCAAATTGCTTTTTCTCATCTTGATTTGCGTTAAAACGAGATAGAACAATTGTTTCGCCCACTCGAAAGTGTAGATAAGCGAGAAGCAGCTGCTGCAACGAAAGAAAAAAAAGACGCTGCACAGGTACATATATATAGCACAGCTTCGGATAATATGCGTGCATTATATGGGCTCTTTGGAGGGAACAATATCGCGATCGCACTTAAGCCGCTCTTTGGTACAAGAAGGGTGGATTATAGCCGTTTTTCCTCAGATCCTTCTCAAAAGCCCGACGACACACACTGCACGTGCGCGCGTGCAAGCTCCTTTTGCCTTATATCTATACTCTTCGGCCGACAATATCCGCGCAACAATCCACCTGTGTCGCCTTGCAACGAGTATACACAGGCTTGCTTTTTTTTGCTTAGAGATAGGATAAGCTGTATACATTTTTCCAAATTCAAGTATTTTCCTGCGACGATTGCTGTATTTAAATGGTTAAGAAACGATATGAAAACCGTACGAGCATTGGTGCTAAATTTGTCGAAACGTTTTGCGAATCCTATTCTAAATTCATGCGTTTAATCCTCTCGAGTAAAACGATACTGTCCGTCAAGTGTATATAGGTCGGATTGTTAACAGAATGGGCTTTTCCACTCTGCTTGGTGACCCATTCGGATACAACGCTAACCTTAAAGATCATGCAATGGCCACTATTTTCTCAAATTACATCTATGTATATAATAATAAACTACTGTTATTTACAATCTATATAATATGCATATTCCTGTATATAAAATTTTTTGATCTAAAAATAAAAGGCTCTCGTATGATAAATCTAAAAAGGAAATTACAATAATATAAAGATACGAAATCGCGGTTTTTTGGCTTCTTAAAAAATTCTATACTTTGTATTGCGATCTGCATTATATGATTCCAATACAAAAAAATTACAGCCAGCTCATTGCCACTGAGCTTCCTCAAACTTAATTATTTGTTCCAATATATATATATATATATAT
>UELV01156763.1:0-21138 GCA_900490015.1 Megastigmus stigmatizans
TATATATATATATATATATATATATGTATCATAACATACCAGCTATGAGTGTGAAATGATCAAGAACGTTCTCGCGGCGCATAACGTGAAAATCCATTATCCCTTCCTATTATGTCTTTGTTTGCATTTATTATATTGTTATCTCTTAACATAAGTTAGATTCAAAATTCTTCGTAAAATGAATCAGAGTACTTCACGGAAAAAAATAGTTGGTTGGCATAGGTTAGGAGCTTAAATTAAATTTATTGATCTTATAATTAAAACTTTTTACATATTATATAGATTATATAATATAAAATGTAAAAAGTTTCAAATAAACATAATTCTTCATATTTTGCTTATTATAATACGGTTATTGCAACAATTCTAACAATAAAAGATTGAATGCTTAACATTAAACGAACATTTGTTGACTGTATTTACCAACTAGTGGATTGCCCCAGCGAACTATTTTTTTCCGTGTTATTACTGCGCTCTTAAGAAGTAACTGCATTACTGCTTTTTTAGAGAATCGATAAATTACAAAATTACTAGATTTATCGTATTATAAAAATGTTATTACTCTTCAAGCATACAACCAAATTTCACTTTTAAAATAAAGCTCCAAGACATAAACTTATAATACTGCAAAGCAAAGAATCTATTATTCGGTGGCTTATAACTCTACTCTAAAAATTTAAGTAAAATTATAGGTACCCTAGAACTGAAAGTTACGAAAACTATATAACGTGATGAAGTTTTACAAAGTTCGAAAATAAACGTTCTTGCCGAGAAAATTAGAGGGATAAGGTGACTGAATATTTTAATTATATAGCTTTTAACCTGATAAATAACTCGCTGCCGCCAAGCTTCGAAAATTAGCATTTCATGAAACCTTTGAATAGTCTACATAATTAGCCATAAACACAACCGCGTACATAAATTATCGTAATGAACTGAAACATGACAAAATTCTGTAAATACTGAAGTCAAAGAACATTAAAAGTACATTATAACATCATCAATAATATTATTCCCTAAAATTAAATACAGTGATTAACAGTACTTCTTCCTATTGCAAGAGCATACTTTCTCTATTCTCATAGTAAAGATTAAATATCCGTATCATTAGTGATACTAAATTGAGTTTTAAATTTAATTCATTAATCTTTTCTGATGTTAGCCTGGTGTAAACTTAGACAAAAATAACATTTATCTGTTTACAAAGTTTGAAAAATAAATATTTGTTGTAATAAATAACAGGAAGAAAAAGCCTCTTAAATTAAGTTACCATAATTCATAATGTGTAATTTCATACTTTCTAACAACAAATACATATGTAACATGCATTTCCTCAGATTTAGCTTTAAGTAACTTTAAAAAATTAATGTAAGCATAGGTATACGCGATCGTAAACGTAGTAAAAATTCCACCTTAATCGCCGTACCAAACTCGACCCCTTTCTACTTAACTTCCATCCTCTTCTAATTATGAGATTAACGTTACATCAATATCTTTTACAAAGTTTTCCTCAATTTGAATTACCTTCCCTCATCAGAACGTTACAAAAGTGCTCGCCCCGCATGACCGATACTCCGATTTGTGCAACCATCTTCCCTACCGCCTTCCAAAAGGGTCAAATGTATTTTCCAACGCGCACTTTCGAGCAATCTTCTAGAATCCCGCGTGTATTTCGAGTTACGCGCGGGCAATTAAAATTCCGCGTACATAGTCTATGCGCTTTTAACAGCTTTTTCCCCGTCAAAGTATAACCAGATGTGCGCAGGCAGCTTCTACTCTAACGAAGCATTTTTCACGAGTCCCAAGCAAGAAGTATGCGCTCAACATTAATGAGGGAAAACTACATCGCCGGTTTTAATGCCCCGAAAACTAGAGGAGCGAGGAGAGAGAGAGAAAGAGAGACTGGCGAGGAGGGAAGGAGGAGGGGGAGTGAAAAGGGGGCCGCTTTTGCGAAGCGTCCCCGTGCATGCACCGCGTGAATGTGCTAATAAGCGCACGTCGTTAAAATTCAACCAGTCCGTAGTAGCCCGAGAGCAATTCGAGAACCGCTAATCTTTGCCGGTCCCGCCATTTATTGACCTATGCGAGGCGGCCCGGCGGGTACAGCAGGGGTCGCAGTATACGCGCGAGAGCTACAACCGCCGACAGATCGCCCATACACGTAATAATTTATTGCCTTTTCTCTCGGCTCCGTGCGCGCGCGCGCGGCCAACCCTTTGCATTCCCCTATTATCACCAGCCAATTAATGGCCCACGTTAATTACTGCAATATTTATTCGGATCCGTTGGCCGACGCGTCGCGAAAAGTGTTTTACGCGAGTCTATTGTTCTTTCATTAGAATGGATTAATTAATGTGCGATCCCCTAACTCACTCTCTCTCTCCCACTCTGCCTTTCTTTAGCTCACTATTTTAGCCAAAAATGTTTTTTCATAAGATAATATATGAGGTGCGGAGGAGTAAAGATTGAATTTCGCGATCATTTTAATGTTAATAAAGATGTTCTTATTCAATGCCCTGCACTAGCGAATGACGGAATTTTTCACAGCATTTATAGCGGCTTTTTATGCAAACCTACCACTCCGCACTTTAACGGCGTGTGCGCTGCGAGCAACTTTGAAGCTTACAGCGCGTCTTTTTAATTTCACTTCAAACTCTTACAAAAGATCAATTTCCTCTCCGCTTGAAAACTTTTTTGAGAGAGCAGAAAAATAGGAAAAAAATTTTCTACTGGCAGTAGAATCGTGTGGTACGAATTATTTTCCAATTATTTCAATTGACTCGAGAGTCTTATGAGTATTAATAAAAAATTCAAAAATCAAATTATTTCTAAACGATTGAAATGAAATATTTACATTTATACCCGCATCGATAACTTTTCTGTTCACTGAATCGAAGTTGCATTTCAACAACTAACTCATTTTATATCGATTTATAACTAATACATGGTTGTATGCTAAGATACAATCACATACACACGCTATTTGATGTAGGCTATTATATAAGGGCTGTCTGTTGTTGTTTTTGCCCGATTATTAATGATATATTACAATTTAATATACGTCTAAATTCCTTTAGTTTATGCGTAGCTAATTTCTTGTTTTGAAAGATAAAAGTCATCATTGTCAGACTGTCTAGGTACCGTGAAAAAGGTGACGACGACAGATTAATTTCAAGAACTTGTATCTGCAAATTAGTTCCGAAACTGTGTACCGTAAGATAAAGTACATATTCTATAGAGATTGCTTTGAAAGTAAACAGTATCAATTTTTAAAGCCGAGGATTGTAACGAGGATAGAATTTATGACACCTAATCACCCTCGATATAATTTTATACAAATATTTCAAGTTGTTTAGGCAATATATTCTTGATTAGCGCGCGGATTATATACGCACCAGTCGAGCAAGAGAGCGAACGGTTACATATATTATTCGGCAATACACCGGCGCGACACATTTAATCCATAAATATTTAAACTAGATCCTAAGTATGCCAACATAAATATATAGGTGTATATACGGGAAAAACAAACTTTCGCCGGTGCGTCCCGTGTCCCCTCCCATCCCCCACATTATCTTCGAAATCACGTTCCCTCGTAACACTAATAAAAGCCCCGAACGCGCGGGCGCGCGCTAGTACTCGCTGTGTACACACAGGGGTAAATGAAATTAAAAGCAAATTGTTCTCGAACACCTCCCTTAAATCACTCCTCACGTATCGCCGTTTCATATCAAATATACACTCCGCATTCGCGGCGTTAAAGTAAAATTAATCGAGATCGCGAACAATAGATTAAAAAGTCGCATTAATTCTGGCTCTCTCTCTCTCTCTCTCTCTCTCTCTCACTCACTCTCTCTCTCACTTTCTCTCGTGTATATAGCCTCGCTATATATAAGCTCTGCTCGTACACTCGCACAGGCCGTTCCTCAAATTTCGCTCGCTCGCGCTCACGAGCTTATAAATCCTCCGGGCCCTCTCGGCCTTTTACACCGGGGTAGGGGAAAGAAATATTCGCCAGGCGTGGAGCCCACCTTCTTTAGATTCTCGACCAAGCTCTCTCTTTCTCTCTCTCTTGTTCTGCCTTTCCTAAGTGCGCGATAATAAAATATAACTGGGACGCGAGCGGCAGAGAGAGAGAGAGAGAGAGAAGGGGGTGGGGTAGCGCCGAATCGCGCTCGCACTACTCGCCCATTACAGCGTACATACGTATAGTCACTTGTCTGTGCGCGAGAGCGGCGCATGTTCTCCTTCTCACTGGGGTACACGGAACTATACGGGAGGGTGTGGGAGTAGTCGTCGTCGTCGTCGTCGACGTCGTCGTAGTCGGGCTAGATAGAGCGAGGACAGATATTAACATAAGCAGATCCTGTAACCAACGGATCACGTAGAGCACTTCTACCGCATTACCATCCTGATTATCCTCTGCATCCATCCACTCGTATTCAAGCTCCGCGCCGAGTTCTACTCCACTTTCCGGCCCTTTCCTCCCCCCCCCCCTCCATCTCCCTCTCCCTTTCTCTCTATCTCTCCATACTTCTCTTCATCTCTCTCTTCGTGCGCGGTACTTTAGCCGACGATGCCGCTCCGCCTTGCTTTCCATATACGTATATGCGAGCGCTTCGCCTTTTTCCGCTTATATATACTCTACTATCTTTTTTTATTTGGACTCTTCTAACGAGGAGGGAAAACATTCGACTTGCAACCCTAATAACGCGATGGTTCGCAAGTTTCTGGCATTGCTTTCGCTTCGACAAAATTGCTGTACCGAAATTCGCAAAAACCTAAGATTCTCTTTAGACACTTTATATTTAATAAAAAAATCTGATTGCAATAAACAAGAGTCACAAGTTTTGTTACTCAACTATAAAATATCGGTGATTTCCATTTCACTCTAACCTTAATGACTTTAATTCCCTTTTCAAGATTTTACAACGCTTTTGATAAAATATGAGATCGGAATTATAATTAAAAAATGTAAATCGATGTACATATATGTAATATGACGTGACACATTTCCACATTACCAATCTATGTAATTTAAAACGAATTATTAACGCACATTTCAACTTTTTGAAACCAATTCAGTAACTCAATTCCAATTATATTAAATCTGTTTCATCATCGAAAGAATCAAAGCAGCAGAATCCTGCCGTCATGTCACTCTAATGCTATATTAAAGCAAAAAAAAAAAACTATATTTTAAAAAGTCCAGCACAGGACCGCTGCCCATACCTTAACGAGCAGCATATGGTCCTCGGAACGCATCTTTCTTTCGCAGGTAGAATAACCAATGTTTCGTAGAATAGAGACGCAGACGCGCGCCTATTTAACCAAAACAAAACTCCGAGCAATTTACGCGAAACACGGTAGTTTTCTTCTTTTTCTTTCTTCCTCTTTCTCCGCTCTTTTTCTCTTCCTCTCTCTCTCTCTCTCTCTCTCGCTCCTGGAATTTAATTAACGTATGATGCAATTAAGGCCGTTACACGCAGCTCCGGTTATTTTTCATTCCTCTCTCGCGCGCGCGCGAGCCACGGACACTTGCTTTCTTTTTGGCCATCCAGCCTCGGGAGTTTACTCTTTCTCTCTGCGCTGTTTCTCCCCCCCTCCCCCTTCTCTCTCTCTCTATCTCTCTCTCTCTCTCTCTCTCTCTCTCTCTCTCTCTCTCCCTCTCTCTTTGTCTGCCTCTCCGTTCCTCGCTCGTTGCTCCATAGCTCCGAGTCTTTTTAAATCCGAGTAGGAGATGGATACGTTCATCTTGGGAGGGGGGAGGCAGCAGCCGGTGCCCTCGTTGCTTACGGTCCGTCGGGCGCCGGCCTGCGGCTTCCCTTTATTGTTGCTCGAAATTAAGGATATGGCAGGCAAGGCAGAAAGGTGAGCGAGAGAGAGAGAGAGAGGGAGAGCACCGTGGATCCACCAAATAATACCGGCAGAACTGCATAGACCATCAGCTTATTTTTTCATTTGCTTCTCTCTCTCCCTCTCTCTCTCTCCCTCGCACATTCACGTACACTCGCATTGCTTTTCGTCGTCTACATTTGAACTCTTGTTGGAGAGCGTCGTTATTAAGTTTTTATTTGTTTTGTTATTGTAAATTTTCGTCAACCGTTCGCGGCGATGACCGCAGGATATTGAAAAATTCAGAAGAGCAATGCAGAGAGAGAGAGAGAGACAGAGAGTTTGAGAGGCAAAGACCGATCGATTATTAATAAAGGCGATACGCAAGGATGAGAGTATATTAAAGAGTCCCCAATTTATCCGGGCAGAAAATATTAGAAGCTATTTTTGCTAGGATGGGAGGTTCATACTGAATTTCCAACGTACTTTTAATAAAATTGCTTTGTTAATTTAACGCAGAATTTCTTTCGAACAAGTCAAGTATTTGAGTATTGATACTTGAATAGCTGGTTCATAAAAAGACTTTTACGATGAAAAACAATATTAAACTGGTATCCAATATATTTATTGTTTAATTACCCTTATTAAATTGAAAGGAAGCAATAGATAAATCAATGAAAAAGATTTAGCTATAAAAAGAAATTTGAATTATTGGAATATTATACTAACGGGGTAATACACATACATCATGTGCAGGCGAAATCGATAGATACACGCATACGCGTATATATTCTTGCTAATATGTATAATACAGGTTCATAAAAATCAGTTTTAAATCACATTATAAATTAAAAAATTCTACACGAATAAACTGCAATTAAACGTTAATATATTAAAGCTTCCTAACTTAACAGTGTATTACTCGTATCATAATGATTATTAATCATTATATTTTTCCAATATGTAAAACCAATATTTTCGGTATTAAATTACAGAAACAAATTGAATATAAATGGAGAGAATGGGGGAAAAACCTGAATTTTCATCTTAAATTCCCTGGTAGAAATGAAATCATATAAAATAGTCACAAACTTAGTTAATGGCTTTTTCAGTCAATATTCGAATATTTAATACACACAAAATAAATAATTTTTTAATGAGCAAGTATTAGCTATTATAAATATGTAATGTTTTGCGAATTTTTTTACCAGTAAAAATACATATAAGTTTCTTATGTTTGAGCATTCATTTATTTTTTGTTTTGAGCTGAAAAAAAGGTCTCTGTAAGTAGATCAGTTTTTATTTTGTAACAGACATTAGTACCGTTGATACAAATATTTAATCCGATTTTGACATCTTTTGAAAATGTTATAGCTTGTTGAAAAAATTTTGATTTCATTGCTTCGTTACTGCTTCAAAGTAAATCAATAACTGTATCGAAGTGACGCCACCAAAGGCTCAGATGTCTATAATCTCTTCAATTTCACAGATATCGCAAATATTTTAGAAATTTATAATGAAAATTCGCTATAATCAAGTAGAATATGCGCGACTAATTAAAAAAAAAACTGAGTAGCTGACCTTATTCGTAGTTTTGAAGCATCCAAACCAATGTTAACGGCTGCAACTCGCCTCTCTAATTAAGGCTTCAAAAACGACATTTCATCCACAATCCATCTGAGCGCGAAATCTTACCGCTTTGTCCAGGATTCATTAAGGGAAAAGAGAGATTCGTGGCGGGTCATCGACAAAAAAGATGGAAAGAAAGAGAGGAGCGAGTATAATAACGAGCTTCGTTAAATGGTCCAAGAGACATACCGACGGCGATCAGATCAAACGGCCCAATAAGAATCTCCAGGCATACATATAGCAAACCGCATCGGACAAAAAAGCAGCATAGACTAAGAGAGAGAGAGAGAGAGAGAGAGAGAGAGAGAGAGAGAAATAGATGGAAAAAAGGTGGTGGAAGAGGAGGCAACAGCGGGAGGGCCACAATATCGCGGAATAAAAAACGAATTAGGTGGAAGCGGTGCTGCGAGGCTCGGCGAAAAGTATGGGTAGGGAAAAAAGGAAGGATGAAGTATTGCGGCGACGGTTGGCGCGAGCGGGTTAAGAGGTCGGAGGTCAAAGCGCGGCACCGGCTATATAAGGAAAAAGCTGGAGTGAGAGAGGGAACGAAGGGATAGAGAGAAAGAGGAGTAAAGGGAGAGACGGAGAAGGAGGGAGCAATCAGACTTTGAATATGAAATTAAAAATGTCGAGTGCAGCCTAAGACCGAGAGCGCGTGTGCCTCTCTCAGCTCGGCGGCAGCGGAGAGATGAAGGTGGTTGGAAAAAGACAGGCGGAAAGGTAAGAGAGAGAGAGAGAGAGAGAGAGAGAGAGAGAGAGAGAGAGAGCAAGGAGGAGATTGGGCTGCGGTGGCAACCGCCCCTGCGATGTCACTCTTCGCAGCTCTGATCTTTCATAAAGCCCAAAGCTTTCGTCGAGGGCTGCGCGCGGCGATTTAACGCTGCAGAAGTAATTTCACTTGCTTATTTTCCTTCTGTTTTTCTTAATTGATTATTAAGTGGACGAAGCTCCTTCCCCTACCCCCTTTCTTTATTTTTTCATTATTCGCAAAGATTGTGATTAAGAAATTCTGCGAATAAGAATAAGAACGTTTTGATTTTCGTGGTGCGGCGAGTTCTCTCTCTCTCTCTCTCTCTCTCTCTGTCTCTCTCTCGCTATTGTCTAGAGCGGCACGGCGGCAGGGCTTTGTTGAATTTTTCTTGACATGGAAAGCACGTACTTTTTATACACCCTGTAGTCCTTGCATATACCTGCTTTT
The DNA here is from genome assembly GCA_900490015.1 of Megastigmus stigmatizans. NCBI lineage: Eukaryota > Metazoa > Arthropoda > Insecta > Hymenoptera > Megastigmidae > Megastigmus > Megastigmus stigmatizans. The sequence continues at coordinate 8,663 of UELV01156763.1, forward strand.
TACTTCGATTTAATAAAAAGGAATGCAAGGATAACAATTCTCGTAGAGTATAAAAGCTTATTACACAACAGGGGTACTGGCGATCAAATAATTTTATGATTATTACTCGAGCCTTTATGGGGGATGCTTGAAATCAGGCTTTTATAGAATTGTAAAGGGAGAATGTTTAAATACAATGCTAAGCTATTCATCAGTGTCGAGCTCGTAATTTTTATATTTACAATTGAATTTCATTATTTCCATCGCTTTAGTGCTAAATGGAGATGTATATATATATGCTGTGTCTATAAACTTCAAATCATTTATTGCTAATTAATCAAATAGAAAATCACTTTAGATAAACGAATGCAAAATGTCATTTACGTGATCGTTTTATTTTGAAATTATCAAGGGCGCTCGTTAAACTGCTGACCAATAAGTAATTTCGGATTAATGAAAACGTAATATAAAATTATATCCATATAATATGAAAGTATCTTTCTTAAATAATTAAAATGCTAAAGTGCGACATAAAGACCTTTTTTGCTTTTAGCTCGTGAAAACAAAAACGCTAACTTTTGAAGATGCATCCATATTGCTAAAGTAATAAAAATTGAAATATCTGAAGGATAAAAGATTTCAAATGCGTGCGGAGAAAAGCTATATTTCGTTGATTATTACCTCGATTATTTCACGATTTAAAAGGTTTCATCTGAATCTGCCTTTATTATTTTTCTTGAAAAATTGATTAGCTCCTCACAAAAAATCTACACTCGCGGAGTAATTTCGATAGGAATTCGATACCTTATACCCTCTTTGGCTTCATTTATTTTCCTATATTTAGCTTCGTTCAGCTAAATCCGATTCCTTTTTTTTTATACCGCGCGCATGCATCGAGAAATTGTGACGCGAGCGCGCTCTCTCACCTCGCGTCAATCCTGAATGAAACCAAATGCAATCTCTTCGCCCGCCAAAGTTATTGAAAACTAAAAGTAAAAATGTAAATCCGAATTTTTTGCACGTCGTTGAAAATCGAGAAAAATCGATTTTGAGTGTGCGCAATCGAAAAAAGTACGTTGACCATTTGCTCATTGTCGGTATGGATTACGCTGCTTTTAAAATTAAGGGATTTAACAAATTTCAAGTGTTGCCCAGAAAGCTTTTTAATTAAACCAAATATGGTCAATGGTACGCTTTAAAACTGTACAGGTAATAGCTTTAAATACCTGATAAAAAGTAGCAATTTGAACAGTACTTTACAGGAACCTATTTCGGTTTAATCAATAGTATAATCGCGGTCTTTGAACTTCTGCTTCGGGCTAAAACTCCCTAAATAAAGACCTTTTTAATTTTTTAATTGTAGCTAACTGCGATTGTTACAAAGCTTCCCTTTATCTTAGTGCTTCGAACGATTTATGCCCTACATTTCATTAATATTCTATTTCTAATTTTGTACAGTATTATTTCGGAGGAAAACCTTACAAAGGAAAACATATGAGTCTAAAATTCTATCAAGTTTTTGCTGGATGATGATCTTAAATTCTTTCCTTATTTTCCGTATTATTTCAGTTTGAAATACGTCGGAATAAATTATTGAATACAATTTGACATCGTCAGCGCCAATTAAATAGTATAATATGAATTATAAATTCAAGTCACATCTATTTAAAATTATTTTACAAAATAAGGATAACCAATAATAAAATTTGTTCAGATCCCAGAAATATTTATGAGTTTCGTCTGCCAAAAAGAAAGTGAACAATTTAAAAAATCTTATTTGTTCCTCAATACCCTCAAACCGTCAATTACCTTCATTGGTGGTACGAAATCATTCCAAAGATAGCAATATAAATTTTTTCCCTCATTGCATAAAGAAAAGAACTTCTCATTACTAATACAACACTCGCCCGCATTCGCAATTCGAATTATCCCAGCACATAGTCGCTCGTATGTACGTTCGAAAATACATACACACATATACTCATCCCCCTGCATACCACCGCATCAGCGTACATACACACACACAAATACACATCCACGTACAGCCTAATTCGCATAACAAGGACCAATGCTAATGCTCGCGGATTCGAGACTAACGCTCTCGCGAAACGCGAAAACGTCACTCATTATATGGCTATATACGCGAGCGGCAGCTGCTGCTGCCTCTGCCTCTGCCTCTGCACGTGCCTATATACGCACGCATGGATGAAAAGCCGTTCCTGCGTCGTTGATAGAGCAAGAGAGAGAGAGAGAGAGAGAGAACGAGAGAGAGGAGATAACGCGTCTGGATATGCGAGAGCTTATATTCGCGAGAGGCGCGTACACGGAACAATTACGTGTCGAATGGGCTGCAGTCCGTACCTCCTATATATCTACATAAACATATGTGTGCGTATACGCGTATAGACGTGTATGTGCGTGTGTGGGTGTGTACGTGCGTGTGATGAGTCGCTTTCCCCACTACTATTACTACTACTGCTATACTACTACTAGTAGTATACGCGCGCACGAGAGAGTCAGTGAGAGAGAGAGAGCGAGTTCCGTAACAAGATATCCCAGTTGGTAACTAGGACTTCCGACCGAGTGAGAATGCATACACGTGCTCGAGGGTAACGTCGTGTTTGCCGGTTTATTCTCTCGCGACTGAGCGTCGCGACGCGTCAACCGCGCGTGCACCGCGTGTGTGTGTCTGTGTGTGTTTGAATTCGCAGTCTGCGTTTACACGCGCCGAACGCCAACGACGACGGCTGTCGGAATGGGGTATGAGCGACGCTTTGCATGCTGTGTGTTAGAGCTTTAGCCTGGACTGCGCCAAAGGGGAAAAACTATCGCAGCGAGATGATAAATGTGAAATTTCTGGACGCGTCTCGCTGTCACGTGTATGCTCATGTGTAGTTCAGGTCTTTGTTTAATACTGGATATCTGATAAAATTGTTACTCGATTTAGAATGATTTCTCAAAATATCTGTACATGGATTTACTTTGTATATGAGAACCAATGAAAACGTTATAGTCTCTTTTGTGAATATGTGAATATTAACTTTGACAATTTATTTTAACTTGATTCCACTTTATTTTATTCTTATCAACGTAATTGTGAAAGATTCTAAAAATACTCCGCAACGAAAGATATTAATACCAAGTGGTGAAACTTGGCACCGGTGAGTCAACTAACTAGTGCCAACTGGCTAAAATGTAATATCTATATCGCAGGAGTACAGCCTAAATAATGCGTGGTTATTTTCCAAAGTATGCAGGCGCTTGAACATAATTTATCCCGAACGATAAAAGAGAGAGCAAAAAAAAACGGTCGAGGATGAAAAGAACAGGGAAATACTGCAGTTGGGAGTTCTTACTTTGATATTCTCGCGAAAGGGTTCCGCCAACTACTTCGCATGTAAAATGCTCCAACAACTTTCATGGCATGAAAAATTCCAAAGCCGGCCCCCGTATATTTCGAAAACGGAAAAAAAATCGCGCACTTACGTTTAAATTTCAAATCTTTATGATAATCTGAGAGCTTCGCTCGTTTCGACAATTTTCCAACCTCGTGTCACCCCTCCACCAGCAGCCTCCGTATCTCCCCCTTTAGCCTCATCCCATTTGCCGTCCCCATAATCCGAAAAGACACGCAACTGGATTGGATCTTCTTCTTTACACGTTCATTGAGGATTTCATTTTCGTCCTGTCTCCCTCTCTCTCTCTCTCTCTCTCTCTCTCTCTCTCTGCAAAAAACATTCCCTCCCACACACATCCATACGCACACACACACACACACACACAAACACATTTTCAGAATATATATAAATGCAGCTGGCATGGTGAAAAGCACACATTACCTATATATATATATATATAAGAAAAATAAAGAGAGTCGAGCTCACACACTTTAACTTGATTTGGTGTGTAAGAACGAATGTGAGAGCTCACACACATACACACACATAGAGCCTGCTCACACAGGCAAAGGCCAGATGTAGAGCGCACGTGTATACATGTATACATAGAGATGCATGAAGTTGTGTGTCGATTTGCAGGAGGAGAAGGGCACGGTCAACACGGAGAATCGCACGATCAGTAGGGTGGAGTTCGTGCCGGGGGTGGACGACGACGGAAAATCGGTGACTTGCAGGGCGGAAAATCCAAACGTGACCGGACTCTTTCTGGAGACGTCCTGGCTGATCGACGTCGTGTGTGAGTAATTTCACATTCTCTTGCCTTAGCCAGCAGCAGCAGCAATAGCAGCAGCAGCAGCACTAGCTCCCTCTCCTACATCCCTCTCCCCCCCGGTTCCCTAGCACGCCCGGTGAGGTAGCGTCGTTTTTTATGGTCGCCGCACGTACGGCCGAAGACGAGTCCGTACGAGCCGCTCGCGATTGGCTGTCGATCCTTATTCCTCATAAAAAGCGGAGTAAAGGATCCCTCGTAAAAAAAAAAGGAAGGACGAGGACGACGACGGAGCTAGCGGGCCGGCCTCGAGTCTTCGGGGGCGATTCGACTGAATTTACCTTGGGAGAGAAGAAATCCGTATTCCCGCGCTCGCCGCCGCCGCCGCCACTCCCATACGAATATAGAGCCCGATCGTATCCCTCCGCTCAGCTATTCACCTGCCACCTATTCCGACCCGCTCGCACACCCAATTCACCTTCACCTTTTTTTTTCTCTTTAATTAAATGTATTCCGAAATTTTGTTTACGCGTCCACTGGTGTGTGCCAGAAAAGCTTTCAATTATTTGGTGGACGCGACGAGCGACAAGTTTATTATAGTCAGTATTGACGAGGGAGATACTCTTCAAATCGATTCTCACTATACCTTATTCTACTTGTAATATAATCAAACATATATATTTGGGATACATTCTACTCGAGCTATTTTATTTATACTGAATTAATTTTACCCTTTTTGATGACTTTTACGCACATTCTCTTCTGTAAAATTAAACATTTATCGTATGGGTGATGATCGCATATTGAATGAGAAGCTATTTAATTTAAGATTTTCATGCAAAAATCATCAGTGCAATATACAGTTCAACGTATATGTTTGGTTGTAGTAATATTCTCGGTCGAGAGGTCACAGCTTCATTACTCATCTGAATCAGAAACTACATATATCTATATTTGTAGATGAATATCAGATTTGCAAGTCCAAAATCATATTCAAAAATAAAGTAAGGTTTTAAGAGGCATTTATATGTAATAAAACTAAAAATGGATAGCTTGTTTAAACCATTAGCGTCTAATGAACTGAGAATGTGTACCAATTAGCTCCTTACTAATAAAGTATATCAAAAGTAAGGTGATTATACAATTATTCAAACTGTACAAGATTTCTTGAACTAAAAAATGTTACCTTCATATAATTTCTCATAGAATTTCGAAAATTTATATGAATCAAAGATGAGTTTCTTTTTATTCACATATATATGTAAATAAATAAGTTAGCGCACGGTTTGCCAATATGTTTTGTTCCCTTTATTTAGGTACAAAGGATTCACTTTTAAAAGCTTAAAATAACCAGAAATCAGATTATATAATTTTTTTATACCTCAATACCGAACACAAGAAACAATTCAATTTTCCATCATGCCAATTCTAAAGAGATTCAACTCTTCGTCACCCAACACCCAATCATTTATAGTATTCATTGTAACTTGACTCGCGGCCACCTATAAATCTTGAAATAAAAGCCCGACTAAAACCCGTCGCCGCGATAAAATCAATCATACGTCGGGAGTTGCGTCGGGCCACCTTCCATATTTCCCAATGAACAATTTTTCGACCACTGCGCATTCTTTGCTTCGCGCACAAAAAGTAATCATGCCATATCGGAATACTTTTCCTATTCGGTATCTGCGCGCAGGTGGCGGAGACCGAGTTTCATACACACAAATCGAAAAAAAAAAAGAAAGAAAAAAACAGAAAGGGGGAAGGAGGAGTACCCCCGCGGAAACGAATCGGCTTAACGATCGATATATAAAAATTCCGTATATACTTCGTTAATCGAAAAGCCGTGGCCGGAGCGCTCGCAGATTTTATTCCGGGCACTGCGTCACCTTTTTCTGCGACCTCCCGCCCCCCTATACTCTGCCAGATATAGCTTCTGCCTCTTTTTTCGCACACACACACACACACACATACACACGCGCGCATACACCTTCGGTACCAGTAGTCGATTATTATATACAGGAGGCCAGCTCATTGATGCGCTGGCGCGTTGACAGATTCGTTTTACGAGCTTCCCTTTTACCTCTCTTTTTGTGAGCGCGCACACCCACTTCCTCCCCTCTCCCTCTCTCCCTCCTGCTCCACAGAATATAGACAGCCGACTCTTTTTTTTTTCCTTTTTTTTTATTTATTAACCCCCGACACTCACTCTCCTCTCTGCCCCCTCGCCCCTATCCCTTGCTATGGGGCTGAGTGAAAAAGTAGATTTCGGCCGTCGGGGCAGCGGCCGCGCGGAAAACGCCGGAATAAGAGAGGTCGAACGCTCCCCCGAGTATTGTCCTATCGCGCGCTCGCGCGAACTGGCGGCCGTCCGCCGTCGCGCTGGTCCGCGACGATATGCGCGCGCCCGGTGCGGCGCTCGCTCGCTCGCGTTTATTGACCCAAGAAATTTATCACAAAACTACATTCATCCGACCTCGTAAACTTTACGTCTGGCGTGCCAGCACACGCGGAAAGTTATGGCATCCACCCGCCCCCTTCCACCTCCTGCACCGCCACCGTCGCCAGTTCCTCATATCTATATATATATATATGTGTATGTGTATACAAAAGAGCGCGGGGGGGCGAAGATAGAGGACGAGTTCGATTCAGCGCGCCGGCCTTTTTTTAGCTTTTGCGCTACGGCCGATGAGCTGTGAGAATACGACTACGACGACGACGACGACGGCGGCGGCGGCGACCTATAATGAGATCTGTCGTAAAAATAGAAGGTATATTCGACGGCGCAATCTCTCTTGAAAGCAATTATTATGGGGATAGAATAAGCCCCGCGTGCAGACGATAATAGTCCGAGTCATGAACATTCTTCGGATCGTTCCACGCCTTATATATACTCGCGGTTCACCCTCGATGTTCCTATTTTTTTCCCCTTCCATCCCGATGATTTGTTTGAAAATATTCAATTACGCTGGGCTTTTTTTTCGGCGGGACTTTTCATTTTCGCTGCTGATGAGAATCCGCGAAAACTCGGGCATGAGTTATCGCGCGAGCGCGGAAGTGATTGGGCGACGGAAATCACTTTAACGCGTGATCGATGCAAAATCATCAGTTATGTAAATTTTCATATTTTGTTCTTCCCCCTCTCTTGCTTTTTTATTTTACTTTATACAATAAAAAGAGTATGCAAAATGCAATTAACGCGCAAATTTCGTTGGGACCGGCACAGTTTTTAACGCGTAAAAAGAGAGCGCTGAGATCCAATTTTATGCGCAGAATGAAAATTTTATAAAGTTAATGACTGATGAATAAAGAAGTCGGGAATCACGCGAAATATGATCAACGATGAATCAGTATGATGCGATCCTCGCTAAAATAACTTTTTATCCGGCTTTTCTGTGTATTTAAAATTTTTTATTGCTTTTATAGATTGGCAAAAATGTATTATGAGATAAATTAAAAACGTATACAAGTGGTAAAAGTCGAGTTAGTCAAACGACTCATTACGGCTCGTTCTCCGAAAATTAACAAAAGCGCGAAAATGCGATGGATCCTCTTTTCCAACGAAAATAATGAATCGAACTGTAATAATGCATTGAAATGTCTTCGAGAGGGTACGTTAGTGTACTGTGCTCTTAAATAAAGAGAAAGCGAAAGGCAATAAAACGAAACGAAAGCAAGAGAAACAAAGTAAAAGAAAGCTGCTGAAGTGTGAGGATGGCGGAGGGGAAGAGCAGGGAAAAAAGAAACACAGGATCCGGGAGAAGGTCTGATACACTTAAGAAACTTTCCGAAGGAGATAACGAAAGCAAAGTAAAGGTGCTGCTGTAGGGGAGAAAACAGTGCGAGGCGGAAGGGTAAAAGAATAGGAAAAATGATGTCACGTCACGTATTCAATTACGCTGACCGTCGTCGTTGGAGATCCTCGAAATTACACTGGCTTGTAACTCGATGCGCGCGCTCTCTCCCTCCCCCTTCTCTCTAGCTTACCCTCTCGCTTCTTCTTCTCTTTACTCTGTTGCTCTCGTCACTTCGTTGAGCCCCGATGAAAGATGTGCGAGGAGAACGAGATAAGGAAAGCCGAGGAGGAGACGCGAACGCGCGAAAGTTGCCGAAATAGCAAAATGAAAAATTGGAGAGAGCGGAACTGTTGAGGAAAATGTATACTTTGTTACGCTTGAATTTTACATTTCTGTATCGTGATAGAAAGTAGAACACTTCTAGCGTCAAAAATTTATTGCTTGGAAAAGTACCGCGGAGGGAAACATAAAAATGATCTTTTTTTCAAACCGATGTGCAATTGGAAATTTAACTTAATAAGAATATTAAAATGAATCCGCTTTGAAAATTATTATTCATTTTAAAATTTTGATCTTTTCGGATTTGATTTCGTGTATAGTAAATGAACGTAATGGATAAAATAATTGTGGAAATCTGAGAAAAGAGCCACGTGAGTACCGCAATTGAATTCTCAAGTACTAATGAAATTTCTTTGAGGGAAACAACAAAATGCCAGACAAGTACTATTAATAAACCAACTTTTTAGTTTGGTTAAAAGGATGCGAAGTGAATTAAAAAATTCCGAACAAATTGCGGAAGAAATACTTCGAAAGTCTAAATTTTGTAGTATAGTAACGCGCTACGCTGCCTCGGTGGGCTGGAAATAAAGAGGTACTTTCTTGAGAATTCGATTAAGAAGTCTGATTATGGCTTCAAAGACTTGTTCATCTCAGTATGTTGTAGACGCTACTCCGGGAGTTGAAGCGTTAAGTTTTACACAATATGAAATTTATTAGTTGTACCTACTTGTACTCTTAAATAAGGGAAAAGTTTCTATCATAACATTTTATGTTTATAATATTAATCGTTTTTATTAACAATATGCAGTAAACAAAATTGTTTCGTTGTAAATTCCAAGAACACTAATATTCTTCTTATATTATACATAGAAAATTTTTAATCACAATCGTTACACGATTTCAAAAAGCTTTTCGAAGGTAGTTGAACTCGAGCGAATGGTCTTTTGAAATTTTAGAAAAGCACATAAAAACAGTCTTATATTCATGAAAAAGTAGTTGCATTATTGAAAACTTTTAATAGTACCTCTACTTATACAGAAACTTTACAAAAATTTTAAATGATCATTGAGTCCTTTGCAAGAGAACTGAGGCTTTTGTTCAAAAAGACGATAAAATTCGAAAACCATTGACATCGATTGAATTCAAGTTTTCAAGTGTAATGATATTAGAAAGCACGTATCTGCAGCAAACTTTGGTAAAAAAAGAAATTTCTAAATCTGAATATTCTATAAGGGGTATGAGTATAAAATCCGTTGCGCAGTTTCGTATCTTCAAAATTAATATAGAGAGAATAAAATGCATATACAAAGAGGTTAATGGGTCCGTTTGTAATAGCATAAGGACATCGACATAGTATAAAGTACCCAAAACTGAAATTTTTCTTTGAAATGTTTTTAATGTTTTCTATTTCGATTTATGTAGATGCTCCGATTGTATCGTTACGTCTTGGATCAACGTTAAGTGCCGAAGACATCAAAGAAGGCGATGACGTCTACTTCGAGTGTCAAATTAAAGCGAATCCACCGTGGTCGAAACTCACCTGGATTCACAACGTAAGTAGCACCTCTATTATTAAAATACATTAATATTTATTCACATCGTTGCTTCAAATCGAAGAAAAACAATCAACGATATATCAATGCTTTCTAATCCATTGATCGATGAATCATTCACACGCTCAAAGAAACTTCATATCCTCTCGAAATAATTAATCAAATGAATAATACAAAGACTTATCAATGAGTCGATGATATTTCTCTCCTATCAGCAGTAAGCTTGCAATAAAAAAAGGTTTTCTTCGGCATCCATTTGCATCGTAAGTAGAAAAACACCAGTACAGTCAGCCGTGTATACCTGTTTTACGAATAGCAGCATTATTTTCACGATTTATCGAGTTCCGTGGAAGGAAACTTGAAAAAAAAAGAGGCGGGTAATGAACTCTATGAAAATATATGCCTTAGAAGGGCACCACCGCGGCGTGCAGCTATATAACAACCCTTATATAAGCTCATGTGAGCTGTATAACTCACAGAATAGAAAAGAAAAAACGTGTGTAGTGTGTGTGTGCGGGGCCTCTAAATCCGAGCCTAGTTTCCGCGATATCAATTATTACTCTAGCGCTCGCATAAGCTTTCACTTGCATGATGGTATTAAATTACACGCGTCGCATTCGAAAATAGGAAAGTTCGCCAAGTATACAGACACACACGCACTTTCGCTCGACTCTACGTATACACGTACACAGAAAGAGAGAGAGAGAGAGAGAGAGAGAGAGAGAGAGAGAAGGAACAAGCAAGGGTGTGCACACTTGGCTCGCTTACCCGCGATCTTATACACGCTCTTCTACGAAGTTACAAATACAGGACTACGCCGGTCGGCTGTACAAGGAAGTTGTTGTGAGCTTACATTGCGCATTTCTTACACACCGGTATACACGCACGCGGCCACATAGCACACACACACACACACACACACACACACACGTAAAGCAGAGGAGAGCATATATATATATATAGAGAGAGAGAGAGAGAGCCTTGTGAAAGGTTAAAGGTTCCTTAGCCACCCTTATCCGGCGTAATACCACCTCCCGCACGCGTCTCAAAGTTTAAATCCTTTATTTACATAATATATGACCTCGTGCTTCGGGCTCGATTGCTTTGCGCGCGGGCGCGCACTTCGCGACAACCTGGCATTATGGTGGGAATATCCGTGGAAGTGCACAAAGACGAAAGAATAAGGTGCATACGTACACGCACAAAAGCTTTGTGTATGTGTATATAATTATATATTCACGTAGGAAGGGAGCATCTTCTCTCGGGCTAACTGGCGGGCGAGTCGTTTAAAAAAAAACAAGCGCATGGGAGGACAACGTTTAGGTATACTCGTCGACGCTAGATGGGTATCTACGCTTTATGGCGATGTGTTTATCAATTTCATTGCGGTCACGGTGCGACCCGCGTGTCTGCGTGTGTGAGTACAAAAGAGTTGGGTTTACCCCTATTTCTCGTGAAATATGCTCGCATAGGTGCCACGACGCGTACCGCCGAGAGTAAGGTTTTTAAATCAACGCGTATTTACTCTGAGTTCTTTTTATTTTTTATTTCCATTTCGGCCTACGATAAATTGACTTTTGCAGTTAATGCGCGAGATATGGCTCCGCGAGACTCTTATCAAGTTTGCAACTGACTTTGCGAGTATAAATCGCGTGGCCCAACGCCGAGGGCACCAGAAGGTAGGAGGGAGGGGGCTTAACGTATATTTGTTTAGCAAATATAGATTGTTTGAGAAAGTATATTTATCGATGTGATTAAATTTGTTTATTTGAAGCGTTCGCGAAATACGACGCAAAGTGTTCTGCATTGAGGAATAAGGTAAATATAACAAGTGAAATATGAGAGGTGGGTAAAGGATCGCGATGTAAAAGCTATGGTTGCGTGGATGCGCGGAAAAATATCTTGGACTTTTAATGGAAATAGATCGTACGCGCTGTGAAAAAAGATCCACTTACGCGGTATGTTTGCACAAGTAAAATGAGTGGGAGTTTGGTTTTCTCGGGGTTTCGTGAGGTCTTTTGGACGATCGTATGTATATCCAATTGAGTTTACAAAAACAAGCTACATTGAACGAGTTTAGTAGGAAATTTTGAATGCAAAACAAGATTTCTGCAGTTTACATGAAGATAAATGTTAATATATTTATCGATGATGTATGGTACACATGTTGTTTCAATCGATACGCAACCTTTTAGCTCTGTCAGAAACAATGAAACATCCTGTAACACTGCTTTCTGTACATATATTAAGAACAGTCAAAGTCCAAATCTTTGATATATTAAAACTTTTATTCGAATAAATTTAATTCTATAAAACGCGAGACTTTGCGCAAGTAGGTACTTAAGTGTAAGTTGCGTGGAACAAGCTTCTCACGAGTAAAGCATAAATGATGTATAAAAAAAATAAATTATACGAAAAAATAAGCGGGGAAAGGAAGACACTGACTTGGCAAGTAGCGAATTATACAAGAGAGGTGGCGGCGGTGCAGTGGAAACTGGAGGCTCGCTCAAGTATACAAAGCAAGGCAGTAGCAGAGTAAAAAGGGAAGGTAAATACAAAAGGCAGCCGGAGAGTAGAGATTTGCGGTGAAATTGCATCTCAAAAATACGATCTGACTTCATTCTCTCTCTCTCTCTCTCTCTCTCTCTCTCTCTCTCTCTCTCTCTCCCTCTCTCTCTCTCTCTCTCTCTCTCTCTCTCTC
>UELV01156764.1:8798-38890 GCA_900490015.1 Megastigmus stigmatizans
CTCTCTCTCTCTCTCTCTCTCTCTTACTCGTGCATATGCAGCGAGGCTCTGGTGATCCATTACGCTCTTGGACGCTTCGAAATTGTTACGAGAGCCACGCTGCCAACGCAATATCGCGGACTTTCCTTTCGCGAGTAGCCCAACCGATGAGTAGTCGATTAATTTCTACGCCTTCATATAAATATATCACGCCACTTTCTTTTCAAATCACGACTTAGCACCGTACGAAAGGATGTTTTCTTTCTTTAATTCTCAATTATTGATACTCGCGCGGCTACCGATTGATTCCTTGTGCTTTTCGTGAATGATTTTTTAGAGCGCGAAATTTTTCGTGAACTTGTGTGCGTTTATGTGTGTGTGTGTGTGTGTGTGCGTGTGTGTGCGTGTGTGTGCGTGTATTTTCACTTTTATTAGCGGCAATCGTAACTTCTTTTGAGGTCAAGTTTTATCTCTCTCGAGCGGAGAGGAATATATATCTCTGCGAGCTGTTTCGTTTTTCGCTCGGCGAGAGTGAATTTTTCACTTTTACTCGGCGCGGCGCGCAGAGTCGCCACGGATAGAAGAACTTTGTTCAATGTTTGTTTCTGACCTACAAACATTTGTTATAACGCGCTTTTTTATGGCTTGGTTGTTTGTGATCCACAAATCACTTGATGAGTGGCAAAACTGTGCTAAAGTAAAAATTATTTTTTTGGCGGCTATTTATAAACTGCTTTGTTTGATATTTGATTAATTATTATGAAAAAGTAAGAATCTTCTTGTTAAATGGAGTTATTTAGATGGCTATGCATCTACATGTGATGAAGCTCGAAATTGACGAAGATGTATAAAACAGTTTAATAGGCCGAGTGTCACATGAATCATTGACTCATGAATTATTGAATTGAAAAATTTATTATGCGCTTGCATAAAACCGTATATGCAAATTAACAGCGCCTCTTTTTGATTTTCGAACCTTTTTGCGGAATGAAACCTCTTAACCGCTTAAGCTACGTAAGCTAACAGGTCGTTATAGGAAAAAGAAAAAAGTCTAATGGGCAGGGTACTATTCAAATTTTCGCGAGATAATGCAGCGATGACGTCAATGGCATGGCCAGCATTACTAAAATGGAGCATTATCTGCACTAATTGCGCCAATTATAATTCATAACATAAGCATAATCAAATGACAAATTTATATAGAATTTAATTGACTATATGAGCAACAAATAATTATCTAATTGAATTACGAAACTATTTCCGATGATTATAACAGAGTTACGTACAGCTCCGATGTAAATAACAAAGGATCCGTAATACAGCAATTATATACACAAAAATATGCGCGCGCAAATTACTTTCTCCAACTGAAAAGTGCATCGATATAAATTAGCGTTGGATTCGAATAAATATTTATCGCGACACTCGCTCAATATATTAATAATAATAATTACGAGCGCCATTTGCCAACGTTACGTATATCCCACTTCCATCACACCGACTATTTTACTTTATGTAACGCGCGTCTAAATTTAAATCAGGGGCTTTTAATCGTAATTTACGAGCTTCGTTATCGTGCGGGGGATAACCTTTTTTGAAATATGCGCGCGAGCGCGAAAAGCCTACGTGAGATTATTTAAGAATTGCAAAGGCAAAGGCTAATGAAGATCTTTCTCATCTTGTAGCAGGGCAATAATAACAACAACTCTGTATAATATTTTACTTTACCCATTTATATGCGCGGAGAACAGAGAGATAACTCGTAGAACATGTGGTAATTCCAAGTGACCCAAGTGCTTTTACTCACCTGAAACAGAAAAAAAAAGAAAATCTCGTTAGTCAATATTTCTCGTTAAATTCTTTGCTGCGGCGCAAAGCGTACGATATGTGATACAATGTATAATTTAACAAAGAGAAACGTTAATTTCAATTTCGACTGAGACGCAGCATAACTTTTAACGACGTGCATAAATTATTGTAATTCCGGGCCATCAGTTTCAAGCTTGAATTTAAGTTCGTAAGCTTTTCTCACTTTCTGTAATAGACTTTAAAAGTATACGCGAGGCCGGGTTTGATACCGCGGGAGAAAGTCGAAGCTTCTGAAACTAGTACTGAATTTTTATGTCAGCTGGGAATGTCACACCTTTTTTGTCACCAATAACTTTAGCATCGAGTTCGCCTCGTTTCAACTTTTCATTAACCTCAAACCTTTGAGAAGATATAATCCTATCGATCTTTTCCAACTACTTCCATATTTATACCTTATTTTATTATTATTATTATTATTACTATATTCTTAATTATTCGTGTCATAAATATTGTTATATCTAAAAATTTTGATGATTCATCGCTTAACGTGAAAAAATCTTTATAGCAGATTACAATATTTTTTTAAACGTTGAACCCCGCGGTAATCTTCAAATAACACATACAACACCAGAAATAAAGGTGAGACTATTATGAAACTGTTTTATTTGGCTTGTCTATCTTATCCATTCCATTTACTCATTTTTTTGTTAAAATGAAATACGCATCGAAGTGATGATGCGTCAAACATTCGAAATGTGTTTGTCCAATGCCGGCAACACAGTGCAGTCCTCCCATTTATTTATCCCCTTTAATTTATTTATTTATAAGACTTGATTGACCACAACACAATAATATACGAATATCTCGAAGTGACAAAGATACACCCTGTGTTATCTAATCGAAAAGGCACGAGTCATGAGCTATTCCGACAACAACTCGTCGACGAACGCGTCGAATTTCATCCCCATTGCAAGTGATATGCACGCACGCCGGAGAGAGAGGAGATCAAGTATATATGCGCAGCTGAGAAGGAGAGAAAGAGATGCTTCGCTCGTTGCGTTTCGCAATCCGTATATACATATAGTCTCGGGGTATTGAGTGACACGCGCGCGAAACTATATAATATTTCCCCCGCTAACGACGTGCGCTATCTGAAGGAGGATGTTAGCTGCTAGTTTCTTTTTCAGATTATGGTCCTCTGGGCCTCCAAAGCTAAACAAAGTAAAAAAAAAGCCCTTTGACTCCGTGTAAATTTGGTTTTACACTCTAACAATTGCAGAGTGAATTTTTAATCTTGCGCTATTTGGTATCATTTATTAATACGAGGTTTACAGAATTTCTTCCTTGCTCCCAAACCAACTTCCTTATACATTTGTCGATACGTATTTCACATTAAGAGCAATTATTAAAAAATTTAACAGTATTTCGGTGCTCATGCTTTCCATCAATTTTTAGAAATCCTCGTAACAAAAGTCTTCTTAAGATCCACCAAAATGAATTCCAATTTCCCGCGCCCTATTAACCCATTAAGGCCTGAACGAGCACTTTTTTTACCTTTTTCAATGGCTTTATTTGGTATAAAATCGAACTTGAAAAAAATCAAGACAAATCATTTCCGATGTTAAATCGTCTGAACTTTCGATTTATGCTATCAGAAGTTCAAAAAATGCGTATTACCAAAGTTATATTTGTTTATTTAACAAAAAACCCGAAATTTCGAGTGAACAATTTTTTTCATTTGGTATTTTTGTATCGAAATCGTCGGTGGGTAACTGTGGTTAGAGTAATTTTTGCGTCCATAGACACCAAGCTTTAAAGCCTCGTCGGAATTTTTCGATTTCATTCAAAAAAAGTGTCCATTCAGGCCTTAATGGGTTAATGGACCCATTAGGGTGTGCATCATGGACGAGGATCCGCAGCCAAGGAAGTGGAATTAGTTTCTGCGCTCGCGCGGAAGTAAAAAAGGGAAGAGGCGCACAAACGCTCGTTTCGCTATCGATTAGGTTGTTAACTAGCGCTACTCAGTGAACTGAGCGCGTGGGTTTAATGCTATTCGGAATTTCGGCGGCTCGATACTCGCGCAATTAGCGCGAATAAAGTGCTCGTCTGAGTAGAGGTGACGTACGCGATATATATATATATATATATATAGACATGGCCTAGTCGGAAAAGTTTTACCACGATCGCGGGATTCATGATATCGAACAAAATAACTCGAATAAATAGCTTAACTTAGTTAGATGTGAGAATTTTCGTAGAGCGCTATGTACATTGAACGTTCACCTATGCTTTAGTTAATATCCTCGGATGGATATCGATTGGAGGAAAAAAATTTTGTACATTTAACAAATGCTTTTCCGTAATGTATCTCAGGCGGGAAATATATAAAATAAGTAGTTTATTTGAAAGAAGAGCCATTGACGAAATAAAAAAATTCAACTTTTTAAAGCTATATTCTACAGACACTTTCCCGGTATTTTCACCGCATGAAAAAAAAAATACACGCTCTTTTCCAGTTTTCCTACGCTTTCTCGGTAGCAGTTATACAGGAAAAAAAGGATGGCAGTGATTATCCATCCGGTTTAGCGAATCGAGAACCACCAAACAGGTTTGTACTTGCTTCATAGACAGTTAGGACTCTCCGTGCATAGTGGTTTTGTAACGTAACCTTGAAGTTCAGAACTGATTCCTGATGCGCTAAGGAATCGTTATGTTTCCGTTACGATTCTTCAGTTTCTCATTCTTCACGGTACTCGTTTCTAATTTATTGTTGATTCCGTTATATTGATTATTCATTTTTTTCTTCACGTGTGAGAATTCCGCGAAAGTTTATATAGGTATAAAGAGATATAGAGTATGACCTGTTTTGTGAAATGACATGAAATATTGTAATCTTGTGAAAAGAGGTTGATTGGTATAAAAAGAAGATAATACTTTGAAACTCAACTAATAAATTTATTTTGCTCTCGATTACTATAAATGAATCAATACATTTATGGAATGCTTTGGCGACCGTGGAAACTTAAACTAATTAACGATTTTGTTTTCATCATACTTAATTATTTTTCTCCCTCCATATATTGCTGAAGTTTAGAATGATATAGTACTTAAGGTTAACGTGTCGAAACAATTCATACTCGTATTTACCAGTATTGAAAATCAAAGTGGATGATAACAAAAAATCCCTTATCACAATAAAAACTGACAAAGATTAAAATTAACTAGCAATTGCAAAATGCACAGATGGCAGAATAAAAGAGAAATATATATATTTTTACGTAAGCTATTGCTTTTGAAAATGTGAAAGCGCCGCATTTTTTTTTATTCGCAAAGTATAAATAAGGTGACATATGAAGAGAAATTCATAAGTAAAAATTATTATACCATATAGTAATGGGGAGACAAACTCATATTTTATTAAATTTTAGTATACAGTATAGTAAAATTTCAAATTACTAAATTTTTGTATACTACATAGCAAATTTTACTTTACTATATATCAAATTTTATTGATACATTTTCTTTTTAATTTTCCAAATTATATTTTTAGTATCTGGTCTCGTTCTCAAGTGTCGGAGAAACTTTTTATGAGAACTTAATTGTAAGGCCGTCTAAAATCACTTTTTCGTAATCGAATTCAGGTAAATCTATAATTTACATATACATCGCAAGTTATTTACATATATCGCAACCTAATAACGTACCATCGTAAATGTAGTTCTATTTGTATGTAAAGATCTAGAACTCTCTTAAACAGTAATCATCAGTAATTTCAACCACTTGCGAGCTGACTTTAAAAGACGCCTCCTAGCGGTAAAGTATAGAGTTTAGAGTTTGCCGAGCGAGCACGTGTTTTCGCGACCGGAAATTTCTATCGCGCTAACAGTTAATTAAGACGGCCATTAGACACGGTAATATCAGTCCCGGTGATCCCTTCGTTATGAGCTTCGTTTTTTCCATAATATTTCCTAACTTACCTGCATATATTTAAAACAAACTTACTTAAATTTTATTATACCGCATACCAAAAAGTACATCTTGAATTTTTACTATACTACATAGCATTCTTTAATACGATGTTTGTTATAATATATATCATAAATATGTACTAAATTTTCATATTAATATAATAAATTTGCCTCAAAAGCCAAATTTGTCCCTTGATTGGTGAAAAGTATAGTAATTTTTCATCGAAGATTTCTCTCCGTGCAGCAGTTTTAAAAACAAAAATATTACGTATATATCCATTTGCACGCAAACACATTTCGGTGATCAATCCACAAAACAAAGTATATATAAGAGATCGGGCCTGACGTTTTCTCTGTTTATATTTACTCGATCTCTCGCTCGTCGCGATGAAAGCTTAAGAACATAAAAGGCTGCAGACATGCTTTCAACCCGATTCTAAGTTTACTCACTTGCCATTCGGTTCTTTCTCAGTAATTTTCAAAACAATTTAATTTACTAAAGCTAATTTGTAAGGATCTGTCGTAGATCATTTCTTTTGTTATAGTTTTATAAGTTTGTGACTAAATATTTCTAAAAAAAAGAGTAAAATGTTACACTTAAGGTATTCCAAGTACGTCTATCTTTTAAATAGTCAACCAAATTTAATTGCAATGACATACATGTTAAGTTGAAATTAAAAATTAAGCTAATTTGCAGTTTGTTCTATCGTATAAGATGATTTTTAAGGTGCGTTCAAAAATAAAGAATTAGAATAGGACAGAAACAACGAGACGTAGTCAATAGAAGAGCTAAAATAAAACTAATCTCCTTTTGACAATCTTTTTGAAGCTTTTATTTTCGATGCATCATAAATGTATATAAGCAAAAGCAGGTACACCTTTTTTCCCTGAACATAATAAGTATAGGCATTATTTCGTCGAATCAACGAGAACGATAAAAAAATCAATTATGCATCTACTTAATAGTCCAGTCGAATCAGAAGAAAAGGCAAAAAACAGTCTAAAACTGATAATCAGCTTCTAAAAACAACAGCAAACCAAGCGAAGTGCATATAGCTGCAGCAGCAGCAGCAGCCAACTACACTGCCAGTCAATGTAGGCGAAAATGCAGACAGCCGTGTGAATAAGCGTCAGCAGGAGAGTGAGAGAGAGAGTCGTGTGCGCGTGAAACAAATATGCGCATATCGTGACGTGCATCATCGAGAGAGTCTGCCCCGGCGTCGACATCGACGGCTCGCGCCTCGCTGCATATACACACTGCACACAATGACGTTCTACCACTGCAGCTCTATACTCCTCGCTCTCTCTCTGTCTCTATCTCTGTCTATGTACCGCTAGACACTCGACCGCGCGAAGATAGCGGAATAGAGCGAGAGAGAGAGAAAGGAAAAAGCGTCGTGAGAGAGAGAGAGGGTCGGTGACATGCAGTGGGACGGAGGGATATAAAACGGGACAAGTGGGAGAGAGACGGTATAGGAAGAGCCGTTGACTGCCCTTTTATAGGGATGTTTTTGCGCGCTCTCGAGAGGGAGAGGGAGAGAGAGAGAGAGAGAGAGAGAGAGAGAGAGAGAGTGCATAGCCAACAATAAAAGCTGCACTCGTGGCAATTCGCACGCGGCTAACGGCTAAGCTAACTGGCTTTCGGCGAAGCCGAATTCGCAAACACTATATACACTATAAGAAAAACGTATGCTTGGTTACTATTTGCTGCCGAGCCAATGTACCGCCTTATTTTGTAAATCAAGTCATATAGCTTCAGATTTTGATGAAGTGAAGAAGGGCACTTCTTTTTGATCTGTTATCAAATTGCGCCCAAAGTTTGATGCTCTCGGATCTTGCAACAAAAACTCGCCCAGCCTATTTCCGTGATCACTTTTAATTCAATTATTCTCGCGACAAACGAACAACGGCACATTTTTAATCGTATATGTTTAAAATTCGTTCCATAACAGCGCAGTTGCATAAATATCCTAAAGATTTAATGTTCCAATATATTCGTCCTTTACGAGTAATACTAATCCATATACTTT
Source organism: Megastigmus stigmatizans (assembly GCA_900490015.1). Classification (NCBI taxonomy): domain Eukaryota; kingdom Metazoa; phylum Arthropoda; class Insecta; order Hymenoptera; family Megastigmidae; genus Megastigmus; species Megastigmus stigmatizans. The sequence continues at coordinate 16,585 of UELV01156764.1, forward strand.
ATTGACCGAATGCGTCGTCCGCTCTATTTCGTATGTACGCGTATACGTTGTATGCATAAACTCGTTTTATGACAAAAGTTTGACATCGATATCTACTTCTCCCTCTCGTACCCCCACGAGCCGTAAACTTTTGCCATTTGATGCCGTAATAATTTCCACGCGTTGCCGCGTCGTCTTCGCGTTTACAAAAAGTCGCTGTATTCTAAACGTGTACATCAATTTTAAAAGCTATGAAAAATACATCGTTTGTTATTCAACGAACCGAAAATTGTGTATAAAATATATAACAGTTAGGCAACAGCTAAAAAAACAATCTACACATATTACCCAAAAAAAAATTCTTAAGAATCGCGATGCGAAAAGAGAAGCGAATCATCATAATCTCGACGATCTGTCCCACGCGAAATCACAAGTTATATACAAAACCGAAAGTGAAGCGCGTAAAACGTCGAGAGAAAAGTCTCGCGAATGTCTGTCTGTCCAATACACACACGCACACACGCACACTCACGCGCACACACACACACACATACACACACACACACACACATAGTCGGGAAAGAGCTCGAACGAGAGGACATGCGTATAACGAATTGTTTTGCAAGCGAACGCACACACATACACATAGGCTGATGCGAGGAAAGAAAACGAAAACGGGGTCCGGCAATGCCGTGGGAGAGTAATGAGACACTCGTCTGCTGCGAATATGTGTGTATGTGTGCGCGCGCGACATCCTCGACAACGATGAGGATGTAATTCCGAAAGCGAAGTTGCGCCGCGTCACACGCGGAGAACCGAGCCGAGCGAAAGCTGCGCCGCCGCAACCGCCACCACCACCGCCACGCGGCAGTGAACGTGACACGCTGACCAAATTCAGGCGAGTGTACGCAAGAGGGAGGGAGACAGCTCGAGCGGGCCTTTCGTTTGTTGCTGCTGCTGTTCTGCTGCTGTGTCGTCGTCCCGTTTAAGGTGATGCTCGTGAAAAATGACTTTCTTCAGAACCGGTGCGCCGCGCACACCGTATATTAACCGCGAATGCTGATCAGTTGTACCTAAAGAAAGTCAAATTTCAGGTGATCGCATCGCGCAACAAGTACATTTTCTTGCAGCCCTCTACAGAGACATTTTCCCTGTGATTTCTTTCATCAGAGACGCAGAGTCGTTGAGCAACTAAAACTAACGAGTTTATACGGTGCGTACCGTATTATTATCAAACTGCGCGCACAACAATGGAAATAGCCGTGCGTAGTCTGTGCACCGTGCGGACTCTTTTACTCAAGGCTTTTTTTTCACATTACTCACTGCGAGGCTCTCCTTTTTTTTGCCTGCCACGTAATACTCGCGTGAAGTCACAATGGTACACGCGCGCAATGTTGTTTTAATGCCGATCAACACAAAAAAGAAAAAAAAGTGAAATTAACTTTTCTTGTCGATTTTAGCGGCAGCACAACAGTCGTCGTAGGCAGGATTGTTGCTGTTTTGCATAAAATTCGAGACTACGGGACCATAATGTGCGATACCCGCGCGGCCGCCGCGTCGCTATAAATCGCGGCTTCGAAAATCCCCGCCGATTGCGCGCCTGTGGGTGGAGAACAGAAATCATATCTTTATGACTTATGGACGTTTGTTTTCGAATGCGGTGCGGCAGCCGTCCGTGAAAATTATGCTTGTGAAAAATTATTCCTGAACAAAAGAGCTGTTTCTTTTTTATTAGAACGCTGCTATATCGAGCGTTGATATTGAACATCCCGTGGTGAGTGGTGACGTCAGCGCGCTGTCTTGAGCAATTCCGTTCGAGAACGAGAGTCAGCTGTTTGTGGTCGATGCGCATGCGCAATCGATCGTAACCAATCAATATGGCCCACTGGTTAGCCTTTGGTTGAATAACAAAAATTCAACCGTATGGTATCGTCGAATTGCATGTCTGGACATGCTAATTCTTGTTTGCCCGAACCAAAAATCTATAAAACACGTTTTTTCCCCCAACCGATACAAGTTTGAATATATTTAACTTCGAAATAGATAATGGACAGAAACGACATCTTAAAACATGGATCAACGGATTTAGACCGCGTTGAAATGTCATAGACATCTTTTTCCAAATTTATTTCAGCTCATGAGCAATCATATTCTTTTTGTGTTCTCTCGTAACCGAAACCAAATCTATTGAAACTATCGTACATAAAAATAAAAAAGAGTCTCGTTGAGACCGAATCTAGTAGAAAACATACGTGAAATAAAGTGATGCCTGGCAACGTGGATCCGATCGATCGTCGTCGTCGGATGCAAATGTACACGTATGGCGGCTGTTCCTCGGCCAATAATTTAACGGCAGGGCGATAAAAGTTACAGCAGCAGCAACAGCAGCAGAAGCTTTCGCTTTCTCGCTGTACGCGGATGAAAGTGCATACATTTAACAACTACACGTCGATGTAAAAGAAGCAATGTATTCGCATTGGTAGAAAATTGTCCGAAAAAAAACCATATAATCGATATACAGCGTGTCATTGCGATCGCTCGACGCGAGATATGAAAATGTTCTAGTACTTATACACGCATTATAGACGTGTGTGTATGCATGTGCGAGTTGTTGTGATGACGCAATGGCGCTTATGGTCACTTAATTAAATCTGCATTATACAGGCGTGATTGACATCGAGCGTTGCGCAATAATTATACGCCGTCCGTAATAAACCGAAAGAGATAAAAGAAAAAGCTTACTTAATCGTACGCCACGCAGCTGCCGCTGCTGCTGCTGTTATACCTACGATATATCTCCCTCCCCATATAACACGCACGTAACGGACGCACACACCTACCTCTACATATATAAAAGTCGAAAAGTTAAAAATAAAAATTATCCAACGCAGTTTTCGGAAGGAGGCATCAGCGGTGGCAGAAAAAGACCAGTAGCGGTGCGGAACGAGCGCGAGAAAAGCCTCTGATTTAAAAAAAGAAATCGTTCGGGACGACAGAGAGAGAGAGAGAGAGAGAGAGAAGGGAGAAAAAAAAACGAACCAAGAGAAAATCGAGAGCGACAAGCGCGTCTTTTTTCGGAAAGCTCGCGGAGGACACGCTCGGGAGAGAAGAGACGACATCGGTGTACAATATCGCTTATAGCTGCAGTTGCGAGGAAGTGAGAGAACACTTCGCGACTTCCGTCTGGTCGCAAGTGTCTCGCCGCTCTTTCGTGTTTCGCTGGTGTTCGGAGGTATACGCCGAGAGCGTGGTGGGGTAGCACACCAAGCTTCGCTCCTGAATATTACGAAACCTTGGCAGTAAAGTGGGATAAAGTTGCGCTCGCTCTCTCGCTCGCTCTCTCCTCTCTCTCTCTCTCTCTCTCTCTCTCTCTGTCTCTCTCTCTGTCTCTGTCTCTCTCTCTGTCTCTATCTGTCTCTCTCTCTGTCTCTCTCTCTCTGTCTCTGTCTCTCTCTCTGTCTCTATCTGTCTCTCTCTCTGTCTCTCTCTCTCTCGCTCTCTCGAATTCGCCAAGTAGTAGAAGCCGTGTGTAGGTAGGCAGCCAGAGAAAGAGAGAGAGAGAGAGAGAGAGAGACAGAGTTGGGATACGCGTTCGATTGTGTGTGCGCGCGCGCGGTGTGTGTGCTGGCGCTCCGTCATCGGCGGCATAGCAGCAGCAGCAGCAGCAGCGCCAGCGATGCCCCACTGACCTCAAAATTTGAAAACCTCGAGGTGGAAAGAGGTAGAGGACTGCGCGCGCACGGGCAAAGTTCTTTTTGCAACGGGGGGAAGAAGATTTCTTGATGTGCATACCAGCGGGGACCTGCAGCAAACTGCTCGACGACGATGGCCTCCTGATCGTCGAGGATATCTACACGTTATCGTCAGGAAATTTGAGCGTCGATTAACTTTTTTTCCTCAGCGCGCGAAATCACGTGGTTACATGCAGTGAAGCGACGTTGAAGTTTGATAAAATTTACAAATATCGGTAACACGAAAGGTAGAAAAATTCAGTAAAATATGATTTTGGTACAAAAATTCGGATGAATCATAATGAACGAAAATTGTATCGACTACAGCTGTTATAATTGAAATTGGGTTACTTTACGGACATTAGCGCATTCCGTAATGCTCGTAACAGTAGTAAAGACTTTTTTATTATTGAAATCAAGTTGTCGTTACGTCATAACTTGCTGATAATTACGTTTGTAGGCATTAAATTTTAAGAGTAATTCAGAATACATTGTTGCCTTTCAACATGAGAATAAAAATCTTGAGATACGTAATACATATATATATATAAATAATTGTGTTGTGATTATGGTGCTACGATCGAGTATTACGCCAAATAGCATGACGTCATACCTGCGCGGAAACTGACCTACGTCTCTGTTTAATTTGAAAGATAATAAGAGAAGGATATTTTGAACCTCTAAACTGGTGGCAGCAAAATATTACCTTCTTATCTATGCAACGCTTCAACATCCTCGAAAGTATACTTTGCACTGAAATAGTTTTCATTCGGAAGGACTTTTCAATAACTGATCGGTCGTTATAAGACGATATCCAAATTTCAAGTCTGCGGAAAGGCACTTGGCCTGATAAAGTTTCAAGTGCACATTAAGTATCACAAACAGCAAATGATATAGTTGGTGAATAATTTTGAACGATTATAAGAGCAAGGTCTACTGCTCCGAAATCTATATGCGAATGGAACATTAATCTAGGGTACGAGAGGCTATATATTTCAATGTTTTATCCCTGTTTATGTTGTGTGTCTCGATTGCGGTGATCGTTAGCTGTGTACCAATTAGCAAATATTTTGTACATCCGCTTGCGAAATGCAGGTGAATATTTATGTGCTACAAATTAACTTATTTCATTTAAACTCTTGATATAACATGTAACTACATTAAAACTAAACTCATAAAATTGCTGTTTTGTTCTCTAGAGCTTTTTCATTTTATATATACACACAGTCTCTATTTTCTTTATCGTTTTTATGAACATCCAAGCAATGACACACTAAATTACGAGAATACTCAATGGCAACAATAGTATCATTGAACAAGAATTACAAACGATATTTACGAAAATATTCTCCTATCATCAAATCATATCTCATCCACAGCTGATGAAGCTCTTTCACGAACGTATATCCCAGGTATACGGAATTACGTGAACCGGAATTCTAAGCAACAATATATTTTGCGATCGAAAAAGATCCCGCGTCCGTAGATAAAGGCGTGAATTCGCTAGGCAGGAGGAGGAAAGAGAGTTGAAACCATAATTATATTTCGAGCCTCGTTCTTCGAGATTATGTGCGTAGTACCCATCTTTGCCCACTAGATACCACAACTTTTAGCGTAAGGATCAAAAAAACCTACCGAAGCATCCTCGCGCTCCCGCTCTTCCTCAGTCTTTCCGCGCGCGCTCCTCATTCCCTTTTTTTGTGCGCTAGGGAGAGCACACACGAGTAAGAGCAGCGAGTAAGTATTTCGTTCTAAGTGAGAGTAAAGTTTTTAAGGATGTCGAGAAAACGCAAATGTGAGAAAGAAAATAAATGCGTTGAGAGAGGAGATGAGTAAAAAAGACGGTCTTGTGTTCGTTATTAACTTAAATTAATAACCTAAACGCTCACACACGTGAGGTGAGACAAAGAGCTTAATTGAATATGCATATATCGAACCTACTATAAAATTTTTTCCTTACGAGTTTGCACGAGTGGAAAAACGTATTAATGGAAAACTAGTAAACTTACACAGGGGGGTAAGGTAAACTAGTTTTGCTTAGTCAAAATTATAATAAGATTTTAATATTATGTTGCCACAAACGAACCGCTAGAGGAAGATAAAAAAAACAAGGACTGAGAGACGATCCCCAAGAATCCAAAGCGTTAGAGTTGTTTATTCACTTATCCTTGAAATCAAGGTGGGAATATCGAACTAAACATGGCTTATTAGAAGCAGAAAATAAATATAAAAGACCCGAATTCTTGGAAGTTCCACAGCGTAATGCGGAAATTAAAGCAATCCAAAAGAAGAGTGTAGACCAAACCACATTTTTGAAAGAATCAGAGATGCAGCAAATCTGTTAACCGAAATCTGCTACAAGCAGACGGAGTCAAGGAAGGCGTTCATCACGTCAGGTCTATCAAAAGAGGTTAAGAATATGGCCTCTGAGGCAAAAACAGATAAATTCTTGTTTGGGCAGAAGTTTGGAACAAAATTAAAAGAAACGGAAACCATAGAAAAACTAACAAAAAAGATTGTTAAAAAGCCTCTTCAATATAATCAAAAGTCACCTTTAAACGCCAGAAGCTTGCCAGTGAGGAGGTCAGCACTGAATCAGGCAGGCAATTCAAATGCATTAGGTCGGGCCCGACCTCGCTTATTTTTCAAGTACAGGCCACCAGCACCAAGGTACAGACAGAACCAGTTTCAAGGCAAAACAAAACCAAAGAGCAACTTCAAGTAAATGTGCGTATCGCAGGTAGACTTAAAAATTATCTAAGCAAATGGGGGAAAAATTACAGACGACAAGTTCATTTTAAATTGTATCAAAGGTTATGATATTCCATTCGTAAGAAAACCGAAACAAAAATTCATACCGATAGTTAAAATTAAACGCACAAACGAAAAAAGCAACTATGAAAATGCAATACAAAAATTAATAAAAAAAAAGGGGCAATTGAGATTTGCAAACCAAAGAAAAATCAATGTTTGTCAAATTTTTTTTCTGAATCCTAAACCTTCAGATTTATTCTAAATCTCAAAAAATTAAACAAATTTATTAATATAAAACATTTCAAAATGGAAGATTTACGAACAGCTACAAAATTGTTTTTTTCAAGGTTATTTTATGAGTTCAGTTAATCTCGAAGAGACATACGAGCTAATCCCAGTGGGAAAACAATCAAGAAAGTACTTGAGGTTTTCAGTTCGATAATAAAACCTATGAATTTTTATGTCTACCATTTGGGTTAGCGACCAGCCCATTTGTTTTTACAAAAATAATGAAAAAAGTTGTAAATTTCTTAAGAAAGCAGGGTTTCTGTTCGGTCATATACCTAGATGATTATCTTAGTATAGAGAATACGTAAGAAAAATATTGGAAAAACGTGAACGCAGCTTGTGATTTATTTACAAAACTGGGACTCCTTGTAAATGAACGTAAATCGTGTAAAATACCTTCAGAAAAGCGAAAATTCTTAGGATTTGTGATAAACTCAGATAAATTAACTATAGAACAATGAAAAAAAAAAAAATACGATTAAGAAAGACAATACGTGAAATTTTAACAAAAAATTAATGCAAAATCATAGAATTTGCTCGATTGATAGGAAAACTAATAACAGCCTGCCCAGGAGTTGCATATGCTTATCTGTATACGAAAATTATGGAAAGAGAAAAACTTGTCGCCCTAACACCATTCCATAACAACTATGAAGGAAAAATGACTATTTCAAAAAATGTTCAAATAGAATTAAAATGGTGGTTTAAGAACTTAGAATTTTGAAAAAACAATATAAAAAAAAAAGAAAGAAAAAGAAAGGATTTTTTTGATAAAGTTATTTATACAGACGCTTCTGACACAGGTTGGGGGGCGACAAGAGGAACACTTAAAACATATGGATTTTGGGACAAAACAGAAATGAAATTAGAGGCCTACGGTGGCTCGGTCGGTAGAGCGATGGGCTCGTAGTCCGGCGGCCCCGGGTTCGATCCCAAGTCTCGGCCGATTGACACAAGCACCTCTGTAAAAATATTACATGTGCTTTGTTTACAAACACACCGTAGACCTCCGTCGCTGATTAGCACCGCATGGGAGCATAAATAGAGCGACGTTAAAATTAAAAAAAATAAATAAATAAAAAAAAGAAATGAAATTACACATAAATTTTAAAGAATTATAGCAATTAAACTGGCTTTAATAAAGTTAGCAAGTAACTTAAAAAAATGTAAAATCCGCCTTAGAGTAGATAACACCACAGCGTTATCATATATAAATAAGATGGGAGGCGTAAAATACCCAAAATTTAATAAACTGGCTAGACAAATCTGGCAATGGGTGGAAAAACGGAAAATTCACCTGTTTGCATTCATATATAGCGTCAAAAGATAACGTAGAAGCAGATGCGTTGTCGACATTAAAAAACGAAGATATGGTGTGGGAACTTTGTACTAATAAGTTCAACAAGATTATAAAAGTTCTTGGTACACTTTTAGTTGATCTATTTACAACAAATCTAAATACAAAATGTAAAGAATTTTTTTCGTGGTTCCCCGATAAGAAAGCAAACACAATAGACGCTTTTATAGTCAGATGGACAAACTTAGAATTTTACGCTTTTTCCGCCGTTCGCCTTAATTCTAAAAACCTTAGTAAAAATTAAAACTGACAAGGCTGAATATTAGTTCCGAATTGGCCAAGCCAACTGTGGTATCCGTTCTTTAAGGAGTTACTCATAAGCGAAGCGTTAAGACTGGGTCCAAGTCCTAAGCATTCCCAAAAAAAAAAAGAAAAAAGAAAAAAAAGGCGTTCCATCGACTGTAAAGCAATATTCGACCTCATTAAAAGAATGGGCAGAGTTCTGTGTGATTAATAATTTAGATGCTCTAAATCCAACGGTACATAGTATACTTAAATTTTTAACAAAATGGTTCGAATCAGGAGCATCGTATGGCACACTAAATTCACATAGATAGCAATTTCGTTTATTTCTCAAGAGAAGTTAAGCGAAAATACCTTAATATCAAGATTATTAAAAGGAGTTTTTAGCTTAAGGTCAAGTAAGCCAAAGTATCACTTTACATGGGATGTAAACTTAGTCTTAAATTACTTAAAATCAAAATTTCCATTAAATAATTTATGTTTGAAAAACTTAACGGAAAAAACTGTAATGCTACTGGCGTTATGTACGGCACACAGAGCGCAGACTCTAGTCAGTATCAGAATAGAAAATATAAATCAAAAAGATTTTGGACTAAAAGTTCAAATTCCAGATGTATTAAAAACATCGGCACCAGGGCGTTACCAGCCTCTGTTAGTGTTACCAGTTTTTGCAGAAAACCCGAAGTTAAGCGTTGCCTCAACCGTGTTAAAATACTTAGAGAAAACACGCCCAATCAGGGGTAATGTATCAAATCTTTTCATAACGACCAAAGCTCCGTTTACGAAAGTCACAACTCAGATACTAAGTCGTTGGCTAAAGACAACGTAAACAAATAGCGGAGTAGATACATCGATTTTCACTGGGCATTCTACTAGACACATAGACGCCTCAAAAGCGTTCGCTAAAGGTATCAACCTTAATATTATAAGACCGCTGGATGGGCTAAGGGATCTAGAATGTTTCTGAAAGTATATAATAGACCAGTATCTATAGCTAATAGAGCGTTTGCAACAGCGGTATGAAAAGAGTAATGTTGAAAATACATATTTATTATAATTCAGTTTAAAAGTTACAATTTTGGAATTAAAAATATTTTACTGATATAAATGACATATGAACACGAGAGAAATCATTTGTGATATTAGGTATTATCTGGCAATATACTTATGTAGTATACTTATGTAGTAATGTTTTTTGTACTAATGTTTATACAGTTTGAAAGTTCAAATAAGGTTTGTAATATTAAAATTGCAGCCTCTAAACTACGCACGTAATCTCGAAGAATGAGGCTTACCTGAAGTGCAGTTCGATCGTAATTATATGAAGAGCCTCGCGTTTGAAGAGATTACAACCCACCCAAAAGTAAATTTCAGAGGAATTCCCTTATCCCAATATCCCTATTAATAGCAATTTTAAATATTATACTCTAAAGGAATACGGAGCGCGTGCGGAAAGGCTGAGGAAGAGCGGGAGCGCGAGAGTCTTCGGTAGGTTTTTTTGATTCTTATACTAAAAGTTGTGGTATCTAGTGGGCAAAGAAGGATACTACGCACGTAATCTCTTCGAACGAAGCTCTTCATATAATTACGATCGAACTTCACTTCAGGTCAGTTCGTTTGATCGTACAATAATATACACGCAGGCGCGCGCAACGCAGAAAGAAATTACGGCGTTGCCATGTCGACGAGTTGAGACGAGAGAGCGAGAGAGCGAGCGAGCGAATAGCAGCAGCGATGTGTCCCTGCTACTTCTTCGGTACAGCTCTTATATACTCGCGATGACGTAACTCGCGCGTCTTTGCGTCACGATATCGCGAGTCGAAGAAGTATATATAATACGAGATCGGCTCCGGAGTAGGAGGAAAATATCCGCGCACACTTGAGAGGAAAATATATATATATAAATGCAGGAGGGTGAGAGAGAGAGAGCGCAGGATAATTGAGATGCTAGGGAGAGGACAACGGGGGGCGCGCAGCGGAGCGTGCGTAAACAGGGCGGCGGTGGAGTGAAAGAAAAATGAAGCATCGAATGGAGATCGACGACATCGTGAGGGATGGAGGAGGACAGCGGATAATTTGATTGCTGGTCGAAAGAAATTTTCGTGTGGCGGAACGAGCTGATGTACGGTTGACAAGGGTCGAGAACTGAATTCTGCTGGTGCGCTTGTATAAGGACCTTCTATATGTTCTTAGGGTAGAATGTGCGCGGCTCCGTATTAATGCTTTGATAAACGAAATTTCGTGAGTCTTGCTATATCTGATTGTATGTGAATGGATCGTAATGGCACAGCATTCTGATGAAGCGGTTCAGATAAACATGTGTGCGTAACATAGAGAAGAAACGAAATTGTGATTTTTAATCTGAAAATTTATTGACGCAATGTTTTTTTCTAAAAAGAAGTTGGGATCTACAAATCATTGGTAAACTGGCAGTAACAATCACGCACCATGTAAATACATAAAAGTTGGGCTAAACGAAAGAGAAAGCGAGGAGAAGCTTTGTCACAACACATTAAATTCTGCGATGTTTGCGAAGTGCGGAAGGAAAGCAGCAGCCGAGCGCGCGAGAGAGAGAGAGAGAGAGAGAGACGTCGATGAAGTAACATAAACAAAGCCAAAATAAACAAGGCAGCAGCCCAACGAAGTTGAAGACGCGAGGCTAGAAAATGACGCACGAAGAATTCAAGAAAGAAATCAAGCCGACCAAGCGGAGGATCGCAGTTAAGGGCCACTGCACACGCTCACTGGGGACTTAATAAAACGAACCTACACCCCCAGAACGTACATGGACGCGCGCGATTATTTTGGTTCACCAAGCGATCGCAGTTCGTAAACGCAGGCAGCTGCAGCAAGTCCTCGCCGTGCGATTTACAGGTCTCTCGCGGACGAAGAGAACTTCCAGGCTCTCTGGCAGTGTATATATAATAGTGGCGGTGTTGGTGGTGGTGGTTCTGGTTCTGCTGCGGCTCTCGAGCTGCTCGAGCGCGAATCAATGACCCAGATACGGGAAAACGAGATCTCGGTCGATTCGCGGCAGATACGCGCGGGTTTCGTGCGCAGCGACGTTCGGCCGACGAAAATTCACCTCTTCTTTTTGCTGAGAGAGGCGCAAGAGACAGAGGGAGAGAGAACGCGTTATGAATCTCGTATTTATTTACATTTATGAAGAGGCCAATGAATTCCGAGTCCTATCCTCTTTCATTTTTCCATTCAAATTCGCAAGTCACGTATTCTACCGGCACGATTATTCTTTTTTTTTATAAAAAAAATTATTCTAATTAAACGAATACACGAAGAATACTCTCCTTTTATCGCCGCGACAAGTTTATGCGCAAAATTAAATTCTCACAATAATTTGTACATTTGGTATGGAGGAGCCGAGAAATTGAAACTGGGCAATTAATCAGACCGGAGTCTCTCGCTTTCGTCACAAGATTCACGAACTGCAAGGCCCATTTGGCGCCACCTCTATACATCCACTTGGTCTGTCGTGGCGCTCTCAAAGCCGTATGTTTCATTTAGTGACGCGGAACGAACAAACTTCGTGAAGCGAGGAAGAGGTGGGCGAATGGAAAATTAAATGGCATTAGTGGTACGTATGGCCGTTGCATGGCGACAGACTATCGCTTAATTTATGATTTTCGTTAGCGCTACACACGTGAGGGATATAAAGAATTTGTCTGAAGGTGTGTGCGTTAGAAGTGGTTGTGAGTGAAAATTGATTGGCGCGTATCAGCGATTTACATTTTTCGTAGCTTAGTGTTTGCATTTATACTTTATCGATGCAATAACTAATTCACAAACGCTTATTTTAATAGATAGAAATGGAAAACAATATTATACGATGCTATGTGCGAATATGCCGAATTGTATTATCTTATATCTTATATATGAATTTATGTTTCAAAGCTAATTAAGCCACCATTATAAATATTTTAAATTAAACAGAGCGTCACGTAACTACAGTTTATTTGTAATTAATGTGTGCGATAATTAAATTTCATGATTTAGTTCGATGTGTTACATGATGCTAAGTATAGTGACAGCGTTTAGTCAACTGTCACTAATCGAGACGGCAGTAATTCGATCAACCGCATCCGTTGATGAAGATTATAAGAACCCCAAAATTAACATTTAAATATTGACGCATTTTTATATCTAAGGCTTGCATATTATGTTATGATGTTGTTATTCAAGAATTAGAAGACATAAGTTATAGAACTAACCATTAAAATTATTATTTTAAATAAAAAAAAAAGTATAAAATACAAATTGAAATAATTCCAAGAACCGGAAGCGAATATTTGAATAGCTAATTATTAAACAACATATAAAGCTTACGAGTTCTTAATTGCTAAATAATAAATATTTATTAAGCAATTTGAAAATTGTGCACTTGTAAATAGTCAAGATGTATTTTTAATAATAAATTTATAGTTATATAAAGCGTCACTAAAAATTATCCATAAAGTTGTAAATATCAACATATATGTGGAAAAATTTAAAGTTGTAATATACCCAAAGACATGTTATTTGCCAATTCGACTTGGACAAGTCGAAATCTCTATTCATTTTGCATTTATTTTATCATTTCATATATAAAAGAATGTATGACACTTGGGGATACCTGAAATCGCTGTCGTACGAAAAAAACTGGCACAGACTGTCGCAAATAAGATAAAAGTCCCAGTAACTGGCCACTTAGTATTGTACAAAGACATTACTTGATACATCATTATTAAAATTAACTTTAAACTAAAAACTTTTATATCCTACAGATGGGGCATTTAATTTTCTTACGAAAAAACTTTATAAAAAGTAGATTTCGGTATAAACCACGAGAAATTAGTAGCTGGCCATTTCAAAAATGCATGTCCCGGTGGCCAAAATGATATGTCCTAGTACATGGCCATACTTTTCTTGCTCAATTTACATATAAATTACAAAATTTTTTCAACACAATCTTGGTTTGCATAACAAATATTAACATAATTAATAGTTTTAGAAATTAATAGACGTAGCAAAAATATTTACATAGATAACATCATTATGTCATCTAGTTCGAAAAATGATCAAAATTAATTGTTTATATCTTTAATATCAAAACCGTTTTTCTAAACTGTTTGGCTTTAGAATATCGGAACTTTGTCGTATAACCGACAGAGCTACTAAAAAACATTTTTTAATATTATTAATCTAATATTTATAGCTGCAAAATTTTAATTATATGACAATGAACAATGACCAATTGCCATTTCGCAAAACTTTTTCTGTTAGGTAAATTTATGATATGAGCTAATATTTCAGATAGTGGCTAGTATACTAAGCACCGGCTAGTCGGTGGCACCTTACAATATTATTTTTAGCTCCCAATTTCTTGTATTGAAATTAACACTCATTAAGGAAATGTCGGAGCTGTAATGTCTGTCATGCAACCTCACATTGTTTTTGCAGATAGAAAGATACTTCGTATTTATATCTTACAAAAAGAGGAGAAGAGCACCCTCCACGTTTCAATAAAGAATGATTATTGAACTTGGTAATTACACTTTTTTGTAAAATGTAGCTAAATATTGTAGAAAAAATATTGTACCTCTGTTTTGCGTAACGAGTTTTGTGACCAATCCTATGCATGTATTATTGAAAAATATCAAAATTATAAATATTGTTACTGCATTCAAGGAGAAGAGCACCCTTCATATTTCAACAACGAATAATTATGTCACTTTAGCTTCACGTTATTTTGGATAATCTAGTTAAAATGCTGGAAAATACAGCAAGGTTAGGTGACGGTCATTCTTGATTTCGGCTTCCCCTTAAGGATGGAAGATTCAATTTAGCAGAGTGACTTTCTTTTTAAATTAAATTTTCAGTTCCATGCACGTGTACTTTAATCTAAAAAAATTTATAGTACAGACGTGCATATTACTCCTGTATAAAAATAAATTGTTCCGAATCTTTAATGAAATTGAGAGCGCAAATAAATGTGATAATAAATTATCAGCCTTAGTATTTTTTACCAAATATAATTATTAGTACACACGTTCAAATATCAACGCATTTAAGCAGTAAAAATAAAATTCTGTTTATCTTTTTCTAGAACATGTTTTCTTTAACTGTAAATCTTTTTAGGTTAAAGCTTGAAGTTGAAAAAATGACTAAAATATATCACATTCTTGCTGTCAAATGAAATCACCGTCATTTTAAATCAGTCTAAGTCTTATCTTATATTTAAAGGCGAAAAACTCGTCTTTTACGTAATATTTCTCATCAATGATAATCCATCACTGATATCTTCAGGAAGATTATTCATCTAATCAGTGTGTACATGAAAAATAGGTTTGAAAATTGAAAATTTAAAGGCTACATTAATAATAATATGAAACACGAAATCCAAAAATGTTCGATAATTCGAAACTGTAATCTGAGATACGATAGACGAGAGAAATGAAATACAACACAAAACAAATTGTAAAGAAAAAAGCGTTATACCAAAGAGATATCGACAAACATAACTAGAGGTATTGTTCTTACAATCGACAGTAAGAGTTATCGACAATAAAACACTAGTCAGATAACGAAAGCATCTCGATTACGCAACATGAAGATGACAATGGATCATTCGAAATTCCATATACAAAAAAAAGGAAAAACCGAGCTCGGTAAGAGGCAAGTCGCGGTGCGCACTATTCCGACTGAGAAAAAGATAGTGATTTTGCACGGTAAAGACGGAATCAATGACCCAGATTTTTGCGAGTTCTGCGCGCTGACACTCCTGACGTTGACGAAGCCATCGCGAAATGTTTTTTTCTCTCGTTCTTTCCTTGACTCTTCGCCACGACAATGCGTCGCACTCGTAAAGAGCGTTAAAACGATTCGCAGGACTTAAGTGGAACACTTTTAGAGTCGATTTTACGAACGAATGCGTACATAGCTTTTTTTTTTTGTTTTTCTCAGCTCGTGAGATTTATGTTGGAGAGGCCAAAACGTTCCTATAAACAGATAAAGCACTTTTCAGACTACGCGACGTTATCGAGCCGGTGAAGGAATAAAGTGGAGACTTTGTTTTTTATTACGGCGTCGGTCACGGTTAATCAAGCAGGTTGAAAATGGAGAAATAGATAAAATAGTGACGTTCACTTCCGCGGAACAAAAATCATTATTTAATACCTACCGGCGTATCCGTTATTTATTAGATTTTCTACCCTAATAGTTATTGGACAAACTACTCTCTCCATTTGAATTAGTGAAATCTCACTTCTAAACCAATGGAAACTCGGTCACTGACCAGAAATTAATGTATATTCACTATTTTTCCAGTGAACGACATAATAATGCATGTATACTAACTTTCGAGGAGTGACCTAGTTTGCACTTTTTCAAATCAAGAGAGTGTATGTTTTAAATATGGAATCGTCGCAAAATCCAATTTGAACATCTGATAAAAGCTTGATTTTTGTTCGAAGCGATGACATGATATTATATTATTCTGGAATTCGATTATAATTCGATTTTCATCATTTGGATTGAAATAATGTAATTACACCTTGTAATTTATTTATACATGGGTTTTAAAAAAATTTGGTATTTAATAATGACTTTAATGTACGCTAATAGAAAAAAAAACATAATCTGCCACGTTGTTGAATAATTGATTTTTCTTAAATAATATATATTCTTTGTAGTAATAATATTGAACGAATATAAACATTATTAAATCAGGATGAAAAGGTAAAAATAAAATTGAACTTATAAAAAACATCAATCTTTACTCTTTCATTACATAAAACTTTATCATTGTATCCCTCCTGTTATAATGCCATAATATAGCTGATAAATTGTTATGATTCAACACATGAAATACAGAATTAGTAAACAACAATTCCACCTTAATTATCGATCTCCTAATACGCATTTAAAATCAAGATCAGAGTCCGAAGTCACGAGAATAAGTGCGCCGTTGCCCATAAAGTACGAAAAGGGTATATATATTACGAGTTTAAAAGGAACCCTCGAAGCCGTTAGCCCTGAAAAAACGTCCAGATAAATCAGTTAAAGTTTGCCTCGAGCTCGAAGTACCTCGACGCTTTACACACGCCTTTATACATACCAAAAGAGCGATGTTTCCTTCTCAAGCTTAACTGTAATATGCCGAGAGTTTTCCCAGGAGCTACGAGGGGGCGATCAAGTTTTTGCCTCGGACTCTGGCGCGCGTACACAATTTTTCCCGTTTTTGTATATATTTTCGCTTCGGGCATCAACACACACCCGATTCTCCGAGTAAATATTGTATTGGTATTTGTTGAGCTACGAGCTGTGCGTATTATTATTATTATTAATTTGTTGTTGTTGTTATTATTATTATTATTATTTCATTACGTCGAAAGGGTATTCAAGAAACCTCGTCCCTTTAAAATTAACCGCGAATAGTGGGATGAGCGCGCGACATTGAGAGCTATATATACCTCAGAAAAGCGCGGGCCCTTATTCTCACGCGGAGTCTCCAAAGCAGACCAAAAATGTGCCGCAGTCGCGCTCTCAAATCTTTTTCTGTGCCAAGCTCGACTCGTTCACGATATATCAAGGGAACGTAATAGTCGCTCAACACACATACACACTCACCCGCACACGCACACGCATACACGCACACACACACACACAGACGAGTGCGCGCACATATGAGCTCGCGGTCTCCGGTCTGCCCTTAAACGGAATCCCAAGCCGAGTGAATGCCAGGCCACGGAATCGTCGCCGCGCACACATGGACACCTGCGGCAGCGCCATTCATTGCTCCGCCGCATGCACTCTCTTATACTACGAGAGCAAGTAATATATATACGTACATAAAGAGAGAGAGAGAGAGAGAGAGAGAGAGAGAGAGAGAGAGAGAGAGAGAGAGAGAGAGAGAGAGAGAGAGAGAGAGAGTTACCCATTAGGATAGGAGCAAAGTCACGATTTTCGCATCTCGCTGGAGCCCCCGATTAATTGCCGTGGCAGCAAGCGGCAGCTCATGCCTTTTTCTGACCCGAGGATCCCCCTTCATTTCTGCCCGTTTTCTTGGAAATGCAGCATTGTAGAGAGAAAAAAGTGCAAACCGGTGGTAGCGAGGAGCGCGCGCTCTCTTTCTCTCGCGCACTCACAGCGGGATGCATAGCACATAGCAGCTCTCTTGCGACACTCTCTCTCTCTCTTTCTCTCTCTCATCGCGCTATTGTTTTTTTCGCATTAGGAGCCGCTGAATTTTTGTCAAAAACCAGATTGTTTACAATGGGAGAACAAAGGGAGTGTTGTTAAGAACGAGCAAGGCTAGCCTTTATACCGAGGCGAACGAGAGCAGATGTTTCTTTTTTTTTTATTTTGGCGAACGCGATCATGAGATTATAAGAGAGTGCAAGTGAATTCATTGCTGAAAATAGATAGCGCCGATACCGGTTGGGTATACTGTACTATTGAAGCGATCGGATCAGAGCTCGGTATACTTATATTGTACTGGACAGAAAATGTAGAGTAAAATAACACTTTAACTATAGATATACAGATGTTTTTCTGGTCTAAATCAATGCCGTTTTTATAGGTTAAGAACCAGAAGTAAATGTGACCTAATATATTTATTTTCATCTAAAAGCGGCAATGGTATCATTAAGCTGTGCAAAAAGTTAATGAAAGTTCTAGAAAGAATAATCAGAATAAATCTCAAATAAATAAAATAAAATTACATGTTCTGCATTATTATAACAATTTAATTAATAATAACAACGCTATTTTCCTTTTAATAATTCAAGATATAGTATATATTATATGCGGGTTAGTTTTTGCAGAGAATTTCACCCAGATTGTACGATTTGACAACCCAACCCTATTTGTGTTTTTTATGAGAAGATTTTAGTCAATATTATATTGTAAGTATGTTCGAACATACGATTTCCGGTGCCGACCACTACACTAGCAGAGGCTAAGTGCGCTGATTTTTAGCACACGGCTAAGAATTGCACGCGCACCTGTTATACCACAGATGTAACTTCACTTTCTTGTTCCGCAAGTGCTTCAATTCTTATTAGATATAGTACTTTGAAAATTAAATGAAAACGCAAATTTGGAATGGTTGAGTATTGCAGGACCCACAAAGATATTGTCGAGAATATTGCAATGCAGACACCGAGAGAATAGTATATATTTATAGTTAATATTTCAACATATTAAAAACATAAAATTGAAGAATATTTGCTTGAAAGATGCAAATTAATAACTAAGAAATTTGTCATCAGTGATTTACATTTGTTTAAGTGTTTTACTTATATTATACAATTAGTTCTGAATAGATTTTATGTTCACCTTCAGTAGCATTTCAGATACATCTTAAAAATAACAATGAATCAGTGTTTCAATTTATGTAGTGTATCGTAGATTTGGAAATGGTGAAGCTATAAAAAGATTATTTTACATATTTCGAAACAATGAAGCAAAATTACCTAATTAACTCTACCTACTGTTTTTTCTTTTGTTCAACAAGTTGTTAAAATTAATTGTCTTTATAGAAGTATACGGTTATATCATTTATTCTATTAAATAGAGCGTCAATGCTCTATTTTATCAAATAATAGCAATGATATTGGACGGTAATTATGAGTTCAGAATGAAAGACATCGTTATAGTCTTAATAAAACTAATCCAGTTGCCTTGTACGCTGTTTTATAAATAGTATAGTAGTTAGAAAACTTCAATTACTGGATTCACAAGTCAATGAGTTTATTATTATTTACTTTGTTTCGTTTTTATTACTGTCATCATTTTGGTGCATTAAAAGCAATTGATTTTAACTTCTTCATTATTTATATAATCATGAATTTACAAGAACTCAAGGCATACGCATGGTAATTATAGTACCTGCGATGAAGCAGTAGCTGAAAAAAATAGGCCTTTATGGCATTTTCCAGGAATCCAAGAGACTCAAGGATAGAAGGAAGAAAGAGAGGACGAGAATAAAGAGGAATTAGCGCAACCAGAATCCACGCAATATACAAAGACAATCTCGAAATGCAATTACACAAAGAAACGTTTATATCTGTTATAAAACTGGTATCCAATAAATAAATTAGTTTTTTAATTATTAAGAGCACGCGTTACCATTAACTATTTATTGCTTTGTTAAAATAAAATAAACATTATTAACGTTAATTTGATGCTTACAAGTTTAATCATCAACTCAGCATCATAATATATACGATAATAAGTAAATTAATTCGTGAAAAATTTATAAATTTTTCAATACATCGATTGCATAAGCTGCACATTTTTCAATATGTCAAATTTCTTTGTGAAAGTGAACTTGACATCATCCATTCTACATACACATATATAAGTTATACATGACAACACACTTTTCTGAATGGCTTTCAAGATATGGTGCAATAATGAAAAATATACATTATACAGTCGAAACTCAGAGTCGAATTTGAAACGTACATAATACACGAAGCTTTTTATCTATTAAACATTCCAATGTCAACGCGGGAGCGCAAATTCCCATATAGTACAAGAAGCACTTTCATTCGATGTGTCCTTCGGAAATTTCACCATGACTTGCATTACATATTCAATGAAACACATCAATCACGCGATATAGTCTACTTGGACCCCTCGATGAAATTGATTCCCTAAACTCTAGTAAATCGATAAAACATTAATATAGATATTGTACAATTGGAAAAAAGCAATTGGTGAAGATTTAAAAAGTTGATACAACGATGGATCAATTAATGACCGACAAATATGATTTAGTAATTGTAAGTGATGCTGCAGAAATGCAATACACGCAATTCTTACATTTGATCACATGCTTATATGCATTATGATCGAATTATGAAGATGTAGGGTGTTATAACAGTCGTAACAATGCTGAAATTCATCGCGTATGAAGTAAATAACTAGATAATTGGGTGAAAAATTGCTGAACTCGTTTTATCTGCCATTTAAAGGGGTGTGTATTTTAAAATGCCTTTGTTGTACATTACACGAATCGGCAACGTTCAATTATTTACTTTCTGCTCAAAATAGCTCACGATTATTTCGCTCTCATGTGAAAGAAATTATAACAATCACGGAAATAAAAATGACTGCCTTTAACTGCCTAATAGTACTATAATATTGGTATATTCATAACAATCGTAGGTTTTCTACGTAAATGCACAATTTTGTACACGTGTAATTGTTGCAATAATATAAATCTTTTTTTTTTCAAGATATTAAGTTATTGCGCTATAACAATAAATGAATTTAACATTAATATTAATTAGCCACATGGAAAAAATAAACCAAATTGAATTCAAATTATATTAATAATCTATTGTATTAATATTTTGAATGCGATGGAAAATTAAAAAAAAAAAGAATGTATAAATTAGCTGAAAAGGACTATATAAAAAAAAAAGATTATATGTAACATTCCAGTCGACTTAAAGTATGTTAAAATTGTATTTTCACTCTATCTAAATTCAATTTTCAAACACAAATGTATGAATACAAAAAATAACAAAGTCAATATGGCTGAGAGCAATTTGGATTGTCTTGAAGTCAATGATTAATATCATCGACTTCAAAATCCCTTACGTAAGGATTTTTATCATCAAAAATATATTTAGTTCGTTCATTTTAGATTCGGCACTTAAAGAATCCGCCAGCTATCGAAAGTCAGCGATTATAATGACTCCTTTTACTATTCAGAATGTGCTTCAAGGATTTTCCAAGCTACTAAAAATTCGTACAAAATGTATAATATTTAATTCAAAATAACGTATTTACATTTTACAGATTATGATTTATCTATACGAAAATAAGAGCAAATTTTAAGCCTAGTGCATTATTGAGCTTATGCATTCTGAACTCCTTCTCAAACGTCATTTTTAATTCTACGAGTCTGATAGTAATTATGGTAAAGCAGCACTCGTTAAACTTTTGCGCAAGCTAAACAATTTTAATAATTAAAAAATCTATGCATTACACAAATAACAGTTATTAAACTCGATTTAAATGGTCGAGCTTTAAACAGATTTTCTGCAGTGAGTTGATGAATAAGACAAGAAAGCGTTACAAGAATAGAGCTTTGGGGAGTTAACGTATCGCAATGGACGCGCGTGCAGCATTGTTTTTAATTGAGACCTGTCAACGCGGATGACGGGACTGTATAACTTGACCTGTCCCAAAATCCGCTGAAAGAAAAAGAGAAAGAGAAGAAGAAGCGCCCCGCTGTTGCAGAGGGAATAAACACACGTGAGGGGGGAGGGAGGAGCTGGCGCACAGGGAGGGCCGAAAACGCAGCGCAGAAGCGAGAAGCCGTGCGTAGATGGCAGTCGTTGTGAAGTGAACGCGCACACCGCATATATACATAAGCAAGCACATACATAAATACACTGCACATGTACGTATATATAAAAGCGAGCGAGCGAGCGAGCGGAGGAGGAAGGAAGTAGTAGGGAGGCCGATGTTCAGGGCCGCGGCAAATCGATTTTATGTGCCCGTGTGCTTGTGTTCCCTCTACGCGTACACGCACACACTCTCGCTCTGTGCGCCTCTCCGTACACCTTTTTTTCTCCTCCGTTCCTCTCTTTCTCTCTCTCCCTCTCTCGACACTTTTATACTTTTATTTTTTCGGCACGTACACACACACACACACACACACACACACAAAGCGAATCGCCTCCTCACATGGTACATCGAAATGATAACGCAATTTGCCGAGCGGGCCTCGAAAGTCCGCTCGGACCCTTTCATTCCATTTGCCGGCTGTTACCACTTCATTTCTGGCCGTCGCGCAGCAGCGGCGCATGAGCGAGAATTCAGGAAATCGCCGAAACCGAGTGCTCCGGCTGCTGCTGCTTCCTCTCTTCCTCTCTCTCTCTCTCTCTCTCTCTCTCTCTCTCTCTCTCTCTCTCTCTCTCTCTCTCTCTCTCTCTCTCTC
>UELV01156765.1:0-12954 GCA_900490015.1 Megastigmus stigmatizans
ATTGCCACTATTATTAAGAGACTGTAATACCGATAAAAATATATTTAGCAGTTTATAGTATAGTTCAGTCGACAAAAGTAATCTTTTTATATATCTTTGATCAAGCCAAGTTTTTGCGCAACGTAGAAGATCGCAACGATACCGTGTACATTCATAGCTAAGCGAGACCGCTCCAGTATTTTGGCAGGCTAGTGCGTCTCTGCTTAACCCATTTCTTCCTAAGCGGCCATTTTATAGTCAATTGGTTTTTTGCCTAAAAAATTGTCGAAAAAAAAATAATAATAACCAATAGCACACACATATACACTCAGTCACAGTTGGAAGGAAAAAGCTTCTCTCTATTTCTCTTTCTCTCTCTCTCTCACTCTCACTCTCTCTCACTCTTTCTCTCTATCTCTATCACTCTCTAAGTTCAAGCTCCAACTGTGTTTCACGGGGAAATCTATAGGTGACAAACTTAGCCAATCGACGTGATCTATTCGGCCGACTCTCAGCGGTGGTGGCCTATGTGATTTTGCCTAACTTCCAATACAGGAATTCGTCCTACGGGCGGCTCAGCGAGTATGAGAGAGAGAGAGCTTTGTCAACTTGCGAGTCAGCGGCGACGACGAACTTTCCCTTCACCAACCACCACCTCCTCCTCCTCCTCGCGCGTTTTATTTCCATCTCTCTATCTGTCTATCTCTTCGTTCCTCTCTCGTTCTCTGCGTCCTCCCCTCAGCTAAACTCACCGATCTCGGGGCGTGGTTGGGATGAAACTATGTTGTCTGCCGTAGCGATGGTTTGCCGATGGTGGCAATACTGTTCCTCTGCTTCGGGGAAACGAGCGTCAATGGCGTGTGTAATATTCTCGGACTTCAGCTACGAGTACAAGACAGATCGTTTGATTGATTTAACTTATTTTTCCGCATCGAGATTAAGCAATCAGCAATTGTATGATGTAACAATAGAACCTGAATAAAAATCGTATTGAATTTATTTGAGATAACTAGTAACAACAATATGTATCTTTGAAAACTATGAAAATAAGCGATGAAAAGATCCAATAAGATGAGCGAGTAGTGGTAGAAGGATAGGATTCAAATTCATTTTACCAAGAAAATGCTCGAAAATTAATGTCAAAATGGACCAGGTAAATCGTGACGTTTTGTACACTTGGACTTCAAAATAAATGGACATTAGTCGTAAGCCATGGAGGAAATTTCCTGTTGTCACCTGGGAATGTCCATCCTTTTTTTTTTTTTTTATTTTTTTTTTATTTTTTTTTTTTAAAGAAAAATAAGCTTACTGTTGCCTATCGTTGTCTTTTAATCATAAGCTTACGTATATAAGTATTATGCCAATAACTATTTTTATTCAATTTGGATAATATGCGACTAAAATTCAAGAGCTCTATTAAAAACATTTTATCGCAGTGAAAGTATTACCAAAGTATAACTTTATTATTTATGAATAAGTTAGTTGAAAATGTCGAGATGCGAAAGACAACTGGTATACGGCTTTAGGCGTTGCTCCAATTATTTTGATCCCAGCTCATATAAGCATCATTAAATATTTTACCTATTACACCTATTACAATAAACTTCTCCAATCCAAGCACTAAATAAGTAGATAGTGCTACTTGATGGAGTAATATAAACATTGAATATATTGCTTCTTTCCCTATGCACACAGTAAATACCATTCTTTTAATCAGCTATTTCATCCATCAGTCAATCATTCCATCTAGCATCTTCTTTCAATACAAATAAACCAATCCAATCAATAAAGCTCAAGAAAATAGAAAAATTCTAATCGACATTCCCATACACATTTCCAAAGTTTTCCGCAACCAGCAGCACCATCTAGCAGCCCTTACATCGTCCGCAAATTCGCTGTAGTCAGCAGTGGGCTTGGGAGAGCCGCTGCAGTTACATCGATCGCCTCCTCTCAACGTTATAAAAGCTCGCGCCTGCGCACTTGCAACTTCGATTCTTTGTCTCTCTCTCTCTCTCTCTCTCTCTCTCTCTCTCTCTCTCTCTCTCTCACTCTGTCCCTCTCCGTCTGTCTTGCTGCCTCTATCTCTCTCTCTAGCTGCCTTTCTGTCTCTCTCTGTCTCATCTCTCTCTCTAGCTATCTCTCTCTCTCTCTCCCCTCTCTCTCTATCTCCCTCTCTCTCTATTACATTTTTGCTTTGCAAGGCTCACACACGGCGGGCATTACATCCCTGCTGTAATGCAACCAAAATCAATTCCATCGTATCACACTCTCTTGCAGTAGTTAACCGATATAATTCGGGTAACGCTAACTGTTCCTGAAATACGAGAAAGCGGGATGTAGAGGAGAAGTAAAATATAGTGATCCAATCGAGCTACTAAGATTTGAAGCAGCTGCTGCGCGCGCAGAACGCGAAAATCCAGTGACCGGCGTCTCTGTCGATGTATGTGTGTACGTGTGAGAGAGTCTGGTAGAAAGAGAGGAAGGCAGTCCATTCGACTCGTCTCGTGTGGTCTCGGCGAGGCTCGGGCTCATTTTAGTCAGCTGGCGGCTGACATCGCGCAGGGCGTTGCCACCGCCGCCACCTCTACCACCACCACTACCACTACCACACTACTACTACTACTACTACTGTTACTACTACTACTACTACTACTGTTACTACTACTACTACTACTACTACTGCTACTACTGCTACTACTGCTACTACTACTACTACTGCTATTACTACTACTACTACTACTACTACTACTACTACTACTACTACTACTACAACTACTGTTACGGCCATCACCGCAGCTGTTGGCTGCTGTGCCATTCATTACCAAAGACCGACTGGTACGATCTGTCTCTCTCTCCCGCTCTCGGTCCCGCCCTCTCTCTCTCTCTCTCTCTCTCTCTCTCTCTCGCTATCTCTTGCTCTCTCTTTCTCTCTCTTTCTCTCTCTGAGAGACTGAGAGCAGGCTTTCTCAACTTGAATTCTCTCACAGCTCACGTTAAGCAAATCCGTCAATTTTTTCACGATAATCCGACCTACCACCCATTCGGAATCGCAGAGTTGTGGCTTGGCCCAGTCGTTGATAATCGACTCATTCAGATCGATGGGTTTAGTGTAGTACGTCAAAACCGTAATGTGAACGGTGGTGGTGTTGCCCTTTATATTCGTAACCATTATAAAGCTAAAATCCTTGCTAAATATAATAGTACTATGCCCGGTAAACAGGGAATCCCTGAATTCATCATGTGAGACGTACAAAAGGGTAACACACTACCAATCCTTGTATAAAATCCTTTGAATTAAAGGACATACGTATTTAGCGGTATTTTTTCATAAATAACAGTCCACGGTGCCAAGAGTGCGTACAGAAACTGGTATGCGATCTTTCCAGGTGTAGTGTGCGCGCTTTTGGAACTCTATCCCAAACACTGCGCAACATTCCATCTTTGCGCGGATTTAAGACATGGTGGTCCTCAAACGCCTCCTTGAAGACGATCCTTAGACACCCTTATGATACGTAGGATTGTTAAATAGAGCAAAAACTTTAACTTGCATCTCATACTGAGATAAGCATATAAGTTATGTTAGCTTATTTTCTCCTTTATTCATCGTTTTTATAGTCTAAGTGTATATTTATTAGCGTGAGTGTGTTTATTAATAATTGGGTTGGGTGAATGTTTTTCCTTTAATATTAAGTTTAATTTATGTATGATAGATATCGAATACTTTGTAATTTTTGTTTCTTTGTATTTTTAACATAAGACGTTCTGTAATATTACGTTTAGGTTATAGTACTATTTTAAGAGTTATACAAATAAACGAATATCTATCTATCTACCTCTGGCGCGCGATATCTCGCAGCTATCTCTTCCACTATAATATTTCTGCCAATCTTTAAATATCTGACAGATTTTCGCTCTTCCACTCTCGGCCTCTCGATAATTTCGACACACGCTTGTCTCTTTACGCTCATCTGGGTCAATGGCTCGTTCGCTCACTCTCGAGTGCACATCTTTACTACTATCGGCGATGTAGAGTAGTGCTACGACCTATGTGTCTCTCAGCTGCATTTCACGATTAAGCCCATGCCCGGCCATTCCGATTCAGCACGTTGCATCCGATGCACTCGCATCCTCCTCTGCGCTCTCTGTGACTCCCTCGTCAGTCGTCGCAACTCTTATACCTCTCGAAGCTCCTTCTCATTCAACTGTTTCAGCTAAACGCCGTTCCTTGCATCCTCGTTTTCTCTTTCTCTTAATACTTTTTTCCTCCATCTCATCTCTCGCTTCTCTACTGTGAAACCTTTGCTGTGTACTTTATGAGGATAGGGCTTTGATCGATGAATCGATTCTACAGAAACACGTTTGATCAATTCATGTCGGGTACAGTTTAAAACAAATTCGTAATGTTCTTTTGTTCGTTTGTTAAGTGTATAAATTGACAGCATACATATAAACATATCTTATTTGTCAGAGAAAAATAACAAACATTATAGGTTGCAACGCGAATCTTGGAGAGAGCTCTTTTTAATATTAATATTACACATTAAATATATTATATTTGTTATTCTTCTCTGACAAATAAAACATGTTAATCATTACTGCTCCGATCTTTAAATAGCTGATAAGTTTTGTATCTAAAAATCAATATAATAAAAGGTTCGCTAAACGAAAAAAGGCTAAACTTATAAAATTGAGTCTATCCCACGTAAAAATATTTTGTATTGTCAATATAATACTGGACAGATTAGCAATATCTGCTTCTTCATTGCTCCTATTCTCCATATGTTGATCAGTAGTAACAGACAACAAATAACAGGCGAGAGCACATAATTACTCGACGATCTTCTTCGGGGATTTTTCGACTCCTTTATTTTTGACTCTTAAACTTTTTAAAGGAGAAAAGACATGAAATAAATTTTGTTACACAGTCAAAGGATCGGTGCAGTGCCTCGGCCTTTAAAAAGTCTCTCCTCTTGTCCACGGAGTCGTTGCCGTGAGCGAATTCACAGTGGGATCACGAATCTCGTGGATCGTAAAAGAACGTTTCGGTCCGCGATTGCGCGGTTGGGTACGTTCATTTTCTCACTTATAACGTCCTTTTTTTAGTCCTCGCTCTCTCCATCTCTCTCTCTCTCTCTCTCGTTCTCTCCCTCTCTCTCTCGCACACTCTCTCCCTCTCTCTCTTTCTCTTTCTCATCTCTCGCATTCTCTCTCTCTCATCTCTCGCACTCTCGCTCTCCTACGTGATTAATTTCGCTACTATTTCCCCTTACTTCCGTCGCAACTTTTATACTTACGGATAATGTCACTTCTTCTTTTTAAAACGAGAGTTAAAGAAATAATTGAATGACAGGAATGTTATTTGGTCAGCAAAAAATAATTGTTTACTGAGTTTTGTAATAATGATGGTAACGTTCGTGGATGGTTACTTATTAGTGGTTGGGAATTGATCCAATCCAACAATAAATAACAGTTTTGAATTAAATGGTCGATGTTTCAAACGTTTATTGAAATTACGCCCGTCTTCAGGGCCTAACGTGAACAACATGTCGTTTAATAGTGCCAAATAACTATACTAAGCTGTCTTCTAATTTCTGTTCAATTTTTCATTGAGGTGATTGAAGGCGGGCATCGCACACTGGACTTAATCCTGCTAAATTAATCTACTAATGAATGTTATTACAAATTATACGTTCGGCTATTACGTATATATCATTCAGTCCCCAGAACTTGTCAAGCCCTGTCTATATCTTTTGACGTAAGGTACAGAATAGGAAGCGTGCCACCATTCATACACGTAATTCGTTCCTAACCATCGTTATTTACAAATGGTTCCAAGCAGTGACAACGATGCTCTTTCATTCTAGCTCCTTTTCGCCATTAGGCTCTCTCGTTTTGCTCTTCCTTCATTTTCGCCAATCAATATTCCTTTGTGCGGGCAGAAAGTTTAGCCGCGCTTAAGCAGCAGCAGCAGCAGCAGCTTGCCTTGGGCAATTTGCGGGCTTTCGTGGTGCTTACGTCCGGCTAAATTGAAAGCGCGCTCACGGATCGTGGGAACCGTAAAATCCTACATGCGAGAGAATGGGAGCCGCCTAGAATTTTCCGTGAAGGAACGAGAAAGAGAGAGAGGGAAGAAAGAGGTATAGAGAGAAAGGAAGTTGCGTAGGAGAACCGAGAGAGACTCTAGCCGTAGCTCATCTCGTAAAACTTGCGCTGCTCCGCTCTTTCTATATAAACGAGCTGCTTAACGAAATTCCAAAATGAGCACAGATTCGGATGAGATGTTGTAGAGACATGTGCTTTGCCTCTGTTCTGGTTCTAAAACGAATATTGAGTGCGTGGTATAGGGAATAGTGCTGTTTAATCTACTATCTTGTTGCATTTCTGTTTTTTTACATCAACAATAGAGTTGATTATGTCATACTTGATAAAACCTCGTATTTTTGTTTAATTTTAACGTAATACTTGAGTCTATATTATATTATTTATTAGATTATTCACAATTTATAACCTACGTAATTCCAATAAATGACAAAAAAATTCCAGTCTAAAAATGCTTCAGTCTGCAGAGTTTTCGCTCGTCGCCGTCGTCATTGTCGTCTTCATATACGCATAGCAGCTCTTCATCACCAACATGGAACATCATTCAACTTCAATATCAAGAATTCACTCAAGACACCGTCAAGAACTGACTAATTTTTCATTTTTGATTCCTAAATTCATTTATTTTTGCTTTTTTATTTTTAATTTTATTTTTTTATATTGTCAGGAAAATCTAATATAGAATACTAAGTTCATTAAATTTAAATTTTTACGTTTCTGTTTTATTTTATTTTTCTTTCAATTTTATTTTTATATTCTTTCTGTGTGTATATGTATATATATTATTAACATATTACGAATTTTGTAAAAAGCATTATAAATGTATCTACTTTTTGGACCAAAAGGGGTTACAGCTCCCGGCTTTTAATAAATATTTCTCGCCTCTCGTCTCTCGTCTGCTATAACGACTGAAAAGCACCATAAAATGCGCAAACTGTGTCGAGCTAGCGAGCTTACGCACGGGAAAACTTGTATTTGCGCACGTGCGTGCGCGCGCGCGCGCGTGTGTGCATGCGTGTATGTGTGTGATCTTGTGTGAGAGCCAGATAGGAAGCTTAAAACTCGCGTCAGGACAATATGGCACCGATAAAACATACATTATAGTCGTTCGTAGCATTTGAAGAGACGATAAAACAGCGCGTCTCCCTCCGTTGCTGCTGCGTCTCGCTCCGGTTTTCGTATTGCATCGAGAACTGCGACGAGAAGAGATACATATTCACCGGTAGGTGCATGGATGGCTTGTGCAAACTGAAGAGGAAAAAAAGTATATACATGGCTGGTAATACGCGTCGCTTTTGTTTGCGGAAACTTTAGCGCAATCAATAAAAAAACTAGCTGGAGCAAGAGGAATAATTGTAGTTGTAGCTTAAGGATGATGAGGGATCGATTTTTTTCCACGAAATGCTTCCTGCACTTTATGATATATTCGCTGTATTGCGAATGCAGTTATATAATTTTCTGGCAAATGGCCTGTCAAGGGAATTTTATTCCCGTACATAGAAGTTTTTATTATTTATTTGTCAGCCACTGCTGCATTTAAATGTTTCTATGGCTGCGGACTGGATTATTAACCTAAATAAATCGAAATTCATGATAAGCGGAAATAGCGATTAGAATATACAAGTGATTTCATACTTGAACTTATAGATCAATTCTCATTATTTAAATAATTATTTATTGAATCAATAGTAAAATTTCAGTTTTACTAGTATGTATCAGAGTAACAGCTTCATTTGTTCCATTTTGCAAATTATAACAATTAGTGTACAAATACCTCACAATTTCGTTTATTTGAAGATGTAATTCCCGACATTGAATCAAGCGACCCGCAATAATATGAGAGCACAGGGGAAGTTAGTGCAGCTAAGGGATATTCGATTATTTATGTACTATGTAAAAGTTAAGTACCTTAACTATAAATTAAGCAACAATTCGTATTCCTCTTTATTGAGCAAAATAATAAATAATAGTAATTTCCAACAAGTTCACGTGCGCCAAATTGCCCACCAGTCCTTCAAAGTGGCGCACTAATAATTATTTTCAATGTAAAAACTTTTTTTTTATGTTTTATAAAAAGATTCCAAAGAAAATAATTATCTCTACTATTGTAAATCGATTAAAGTGGCTTGCAAACCAAATTTTTTTAGAATTGAATCTGAACGAAGGAATAAGTAGCCGAAGTAATGTTTTTGTGTAAATTTTCAGATTTAGTACGTAAAACATACTTATGTTATAATAAAAAATAGAAAAAGTGTATCAATAAAACAAATTTTGCTTCATCTAATGTATGTAGATGTATGTCAATTTGCATTCATTTGAGAATTTTCAGGTAACTTATATAGTTGAAATAAAGGTGCGCCAAATTACCCACTGCGTCACATTCCCCCGTTCTCCCCTACATTCTGTAAGCTGCCATTAGTTAACGGTCGTTTCGCTCGCCGTTTAAAATGATCGGTCGACTACAGTTTTAGCGCGCATTGTTTTCACTGGTGCTTTTCGTCGATCCACTCTCGAGCTCTTTTCCATAATCACAGAGGTCTAGTCACTTTATTATCCGGCGCCTTCCTTGTTTTCCATCAATCTTTCCTAGACAAGCACCTCACTTTCTGTGCTTTCAGATTTGCCTTGAAATTTATTTCATTTTAATACAAGTGGCCTCTGTTTGTTGTTGGTTTTGAAGATGGGATTAGCTGTGAGAAAGTTATGTCGTTGTTGTGCCATGCTTACATTGATCTTGTATCAAACTAGAAATCGGAATACATATTATACGTATATATTATTATATAATTTGCACTAATAGTTTCCTTCTGGCGAGACAAATGAGAAATGCTTTATGAAATTATAGAATGAATTAATTATACTTTCGCTTACATTAAAATTACTTAAGATTGTACGTACTATATCATATTTATCTTGTAATAAATACAGCTTAATATATGCTTTAACTTTTTGTTACAGGTAAGACAAAAACAAAATTGGATTGACACGCGGACAATAAACTATTAAAGTAAGTTTTCTCGAAATATTACAATA
This sequence comes from Megastigmus stigmatizans, assembly GCA_900490015.1. NCBI lineage: Eukaryota > Metazoa > Arthropoda > Insecta > Hymenoptera > Megastigmidae > Megastigmus > Megastigmus stigmatizans. Next base: position 9,112 of record UELV01156765.1, read on the forward strand.
TTTTCATCCAGTGCATCAAAATGTGACATTTTATTTCGAAATTTTTATTTTCTACAAAATATCACATCCTATTAACGTGCTCCATAATTAATTATCGCAATCAAAAGTTCAATTTTCATTAATCTTTGACAAGCATTAATAATTATGATCTTTGACAAGCATTAATATTTATAATAATTCAAGGGAATATTCAACTGTCTCTACACATAACACTTTTTCTTCTGCGCACAATCCGGTTTTATCCCTCTGGGCTTTCGATTTCTTCTTCTCTCTTTTCTCTTTTTCACTCTTCTCTTCCTATCCCCTCGATCGCTAGCTTTTCTTGCCTTTTTCCCCTCTTTCCCCCCCCTCCTCTCTCTCTCTCTCTCTCGTTCACTTGCTCTGCCTGTCTTTTTCACACGACAAACCAATACTATTCGCGGATAATCAGACGACCGTAGTTACGATCGCTCGGTTTACTTAATTGACATTCCGCTGATAACTGAGTTGGTGCCACCGCCAGATGAATCGATCTCACTCACCGCTACTGCTGGGCTAATATCGCTTTCGTCGTGATTTTTCTTCCTTCTTTTTGTCCGCTTGTACGCACATGTCACGTTGCCTATATATGTACACCTACGCGTCACGATAATAGTTAGCAGCCTGCCGATTGTTTAAATTCCATTGAGCAATAGGAGGCACCAACTTATCGATTGGCGCGACTTACCTCTTTTTGTCCGAATGCGAATGTACATAGCTGCAGGTTCTATATTATAGTCCCGTGCAGGAGCGCCTGTAAATAGTCATTAGTTTTAGTTTTATCATTGTGCCGAGGGCTGCTATGGGTTATCGAGGAGCGCAGGAATTATGTACTGTCTGTTAAAAGCTTTTGTGCGAGTATTCTTATAGTAACATAGTAAAAATATTGTATAATGGTGTGTCCATCAAACTGCGCTATTTTTACTGTGTGCGTCTGTGTTCTTGCAATGTGCACATTTTTCTCACTTTTTTTGAAAAGTCGATTTAAGGTATGCAAATTTTGGAATACTCAACTGACTTATATAAAAAAAAGTGTTCAGAAAATTTAAGATGACGATTAAATTAAGAATTTAACGGTTTTTTTCATCTATTTCAAACAAGGTAATTTCAAAATAGTGATATTTTTATTCGTTTATGATACTTTACTGTCGCTGCTAAATGCGTTATAAATTTCTGTTTGAAAAGACAAGGAGAATTAATATCCCTTTCTGCGCAAAATGTTACACTTGTATATATATATATTTATATATATACATATATCAGTACTGTTAAAATACATTTATATGGCTCACAAACGTAACAATAAGCGTTAAATCAAAACAATTCAAAAACAAAAATGACAGCTCAAAGAGAAAGCAAATACTGCAGGAACGTTTGGATTTCCGCATATATTTTCTCTCTCTCTCTCTCTCTCTCTCTCTCTCTCTCTCTCTCTCTCTCTCTCTCTATCTCGCTATCTCGCTATCTCGCTCTCTCTCTGTTTCAAGACTTTGTTTCGAGAGAAAGACTAAAATTTAGATGGTAGCAGAAGAATAGCGTACCCCAAGAGACCGAGAGTGTCAAGTCGAGACTTTAAGAGCTACAGGTTTCCATTGGAGAACATTTTTATGAAAACTGAATTCTGCGAAGTTATTAGCTAGAAAATTGTCAGAGTTTCATTGCTTATATGTCAGCCTGCCATGCACAACATGCATTGGTGTTTGAAAATCTCAATTTTCAAGTATACGTGACAAGAGAATACGAGAAACTTCTTCTTAAATTCTTTTAAATAAAGAAATTATTTTTATTTTTGAGTTTTTATTTGGAAATTTTATATAATTTTAAGAAACACTTACAGTAGTAAAATTGTGACATTCTTTTAGTAAAATTTATAATTTATGTGGTTTACTATAAAATATAAAAGTTCCCAACCTATTTTCAGATTTGATTTTCAAGTTTTTAAGTAGTTTCACTATGCAGATGTAAATTTACTGTTACATATATCCATGAGGGAGAGAAGCGAGAGAAAAGAAGGAGTGAGAGGCTGGAGAAGCTGGAATGTCGCGGTGAAGTGAAAATGAAGTAAAAAGATGGATCTACGGGAAGAGCAGAGGAGAAGTTAAGTAGTAGCTTTTTGAGAAAAGTTAGAGTAAAGAAGAGAAAAAAGAAAAGATGCGGGATGGAAGAGAAGTTCCAAAGCTCTTATCGATGATTGGAATTTTTTCTCTTCAGATTACTATAAAAATCTGAGAATTTTTGCAAATGTCATAGATGACTGAAGTCTTTCAGGTGTTTACACAAGTACTTTGAAGATAAATTTCTTAACTTCTCCAAAACAGCAAATAGTGGAAATCTTGAATAATTTTAAAAAGCAAATAATATTAAAATCATTTGTAAACAAACAAAGAGTCGTCAACTGCAGTTAAAAAGATTGAGTAAAATTATCGAACCATCGAAAACAATATACTTTTTGCAATCTCTAGAAAACGGCATGTACTTAGTATGAAAGTGTGACAACGAAGAACGAAACGGGCACAAAGAAGCAGGAAAAAAGCAAGACAAAGAATAAAGATCGTCAAAATTAGTGTAGCGACGAAATGAGAAACAGATATTGAATCCTTGAAAACTCGAGACTTGGGAATATTAAAGTTCAGGAGGGCTACTTGCCTCAAGTCGCAGCTTCGCCCTCCATGAAATGGAGTTTGTAGTTTCCTACTCCTCTCCTCCCTATTGTATATACACGTATACAGCCGAGAAGCAGCAAGAGGCTCTTTTCTCCGCCTTCTTCGCCTCCTTCGCAGCTCTTAATTTCTATATAAGCACTTCATTCGTGAGCACGCGCGCTTTGTTTTTTCATTTTCCTCTCCACACAGATTGTCGCGGTGCTTATCGCGCCGCATCCCTTCTCTTGTATATACACGGTGGCTTCTTTCTTTCTCTCGTTGCAGTATACTCGACTGAATAGGATGTCCTTATTTATTCTTCGTTTTCCTAGTGAACGAAATCTAAGACAGTTGCGAGTAATAATGGCTTTATACTTTTTATGTTGATGATAATTAAAAACGAAGTATTAGGGATGCATTTGAAAAGGAGGATGCAGTTGTACCACCATCCATTATCTCGGTGAAATAGATTGGCTTTGAAAAAAGCTTGTATCGTCCAAAGTTCCAGGGAATTCTATAGTACTACTACCAGTCTTGAATCTTGAATGGCTAGCTCTCAGCTGATAAATGGCGCTCTCACCACTACTGGCTACTGCGCCAACTTTTTCCTCTTCAATTTGCAGGATATCGCGTGCGGGCAGCAGTTCCACGTCCATATCGGATTATTGAGTAATTTATTTATATATAGAGCATAAAAAGCACAGCCGATCACATAAAGGCCGTCGATTAATTATATAGGCATGCATTAACATTCAGTATCTCTGGCAATATAAACTCGTGTATGCAGCAATAACCCAACCCCGAGACTTATTTCAGTTATTGCCGGTCAGCTACGACGACGCGGCACTAATTAACATAAGCCATGAATCTTCCTGGTCCTCTTAAAAGGCCACAATGAAAGTATATCTCCATTAATATCGAGTCGCAATAGTAGCCGAAGCCAACAGTCTTGGAAAGCAGAGTAAAAAGATAATTCGAATACGAGATTAATTGAATGAGAGATTTATCGGCGTATATAAGAGAAGCTGACTGGTACGCTTACTAAAGAAGAAAAAAAGGAAAGCGCAACATACACGCAGCCTATGCACTGCTTGTGTATATGCTCTCTCTCTCTCTCTCTCTCTCTCTCTCTCTCTCTCTCTCTCTCTCTCTCTCTCTCTCTCTCTCTCTCTCTCTCTCTCTC
>UELV01156767.1:0-33428 GCA_900490015.1 Megastigmus stigmatizans
AATTATTAATTGTTCTATATATATTTAAACAATATAAAAATCACCAGAGCAAGGAAACTTTGAAGGAAACTCCATTTCACCAATTTTTTTTCGTTGCACGAACTTGTAAATAAAGCTAACCTTACTTTTTTAAGATACGGCAGCTCCGAACGTTAAGCGATGGAGTAACGCATGCGAAATACTGCGCCTATCGCTTCGAATATATAATTTGAATTTTTCGAGATTTTTTAGCGAAAATTTACTCTAAAAATTAGCTAAAAGTATTATTAAAAATCTTATTAATTATTAGTGAATAGACTAATTTTACTCGTGAAATTTCTAACAGGGAATTTACACTGCAAAATTTTTAATGCGCAGAACAAATTGATTGTTTCTTTGGTTGAATTTACTTCCATTTCATATATTTTAGAGATGTGTTTTTTTTTGTATACGAACTAACTTTATAATGTGTAGTTATTTTTAAGAATAACAAGAGCATTGTATATCTAGTACTGTTACACTTATACATATAATTTTATTTTCACAAATTATCGTTGGAACTGTAACACATTTAAAACAACAATGGAGTTTCCCCCGGCATAACGAGCAGATTACCTACAAGTACACCGAATTCGTACAGTAAAGGAAAAACATAACGGCTACACTAATCCACGAACGTGTACGATGTAACGCCTCGGCGGATGAGAGCGAGCGAGAGAGCGAGAGAGAGAGAGAGGCAGAGAAACGTGCGGAGAGAACGTGATCACACGCCATAAAGTGCTTATAAGAATTAAACAAGAGCCTCCTCCGATCTAATCGCTGACATCTTTTGGCCAAATGTTGCGTGATGGACGCGCTTACGCTGCTCTCCTCGCTTTCGCATATAGAAGTATATTCGTCGAAGCTGACCTCGATATAACCGAGAAGGATAAGCCCAGGCAAACAGAAACCGACTATTACCCATTTTTACGAGGCAGACGATGGGCCACGCCGTACAACCGATGTCCGCGTATATAGTCTCTCGCCTCTTTTTTTTTCGCCGGGCCCCCATATATATAACTTCTTTGCGCGCGATTACGAAATCAGCACACGGAGTTTAGACAGCGCGGAATATATATATTTACAGTTTTAGCGCCGCTTTCGATGCCTATTATATGACCCTGTGGATATTTGCGCTCGGCCAAATTTAATGATTTTCTTTTTTTTTTTTAAGGCATTCGAGGCTTATATCTTAAGAGTATCCATATAGTATTACTTTTACAGTGTGCATTATTAAGAATTTTTACTTTTTTTTTTGCACAAAATCCTTTTTATCGTGAATTTTCACATGAAATACACTATTTTAAATTTCACATTCCAAAGCATTGCGATATAGTAGAGAGCGATGAAATAATAGCTAGAGACATCTCTTCATATGAATATAGGTACCGGCTACAGGAAATTCAATTTAGCAAAAAGCAATTCAAACATATATATATATATTCACATTGTACACGTCGATAATCTATTCGACAGAGATCCGGTGCTCTCCCATTCTCAGGGTCAGCAGCAGCAGGCAGCAGCGCTTCGTCTCCGCACATGATAAATCGGCGTCCGAAACTCTCGCACGTGTACACGGCGAAATAAAAAAAAAACGCAGAAGCGACTGCAGTCAGGCGCGTGATGTGCACTACCTCTCTCTCTCTCTCTCTCTCTCTCTCTCTCTCTCTCTCTCTCTCTCTCTCTCTCTCTCTCTTATCCCTCGTGCAGTATTGGAAAGTGTCGTTGGTGCGCGGTTCATGGTGTATAAGTATGTAGGACCGACCGCAAGAGTAGCAATGCAGGCAACGGGCATCGATCGATCGAGTATACAGCGCGCGGGAAAAACACCGCGCGCTACGCTCTCTCGCGAGGACTTCCGTATAAAGGTGGCATTCGCGGCCTCGTTAAAGCCTCGTTCGTCGGGCGGTGCACGCGTTAGTTAACGAACCGCTAATCGCTCATTCTCCTGGGCTCTCTATATACATACACTCCAGCCCTTTTAACATTGCGAGGGAGTAGATACATCCACGACGAGTTCGTGTGACCGATATAGAATTGTAATTATTGCTGCCGTTGTTGCTGCTGCTGCTGCTGCTGCTGCTCTCAGCCCAATTAATTCGTGCATTTTCTCTTTCTTCTTCTTCTTCTACCTTTTTTTTGTCTTTTTGAAGTTTGTGGTATGGTGGCTGACGAGGACGACGACCTTGGATTTACGGTTACGAGCTAAACGAGGCTAGAATGCGTTTTTCTTCTTTTGGAACGGAATGGAGCGTGGATTAGGGAGCTTTCTTTCGAGGGCGAGTAGTTACTTTTCTAGTTGGATTCTGCTTGGGATGTTTGCAGGGGAGCTATAGAGGAGAAAACTTTGAAGGTGGGGGATTTTGATGTTGAGTCTAACTTCTGATTAGGAACTTGTCGATCTGAAAAGTTTGAAAAGTTTGGACTGTGGTTGTATGATTTTTTTATACTTTATTAAAGAATGTTTTTTTTTTAATAAAACTTCAATAAATAAGAGATCCAATATTTCACACTGTCTTATAAGTATTCAATGATTCATTATTTTAAAATATTTTGCAATACAAAAAATAATTGTGAGCTGCCATGATTACGCTTTAAATAAATAAATTCATATATTGCGTACTTTTGCGTTACTCAGCAACTTGTTCGATTTGCACATTTAATACTTATCAAAGTTTCGTAAGTATTTTAGAATTTTAATAGAGTTTTAATGACTTTCAAACTGACATTACTGATTGCTATATTCTTCTTAAAGATAATACAAATATATATAGCTATCCCATCGTCGCGCAAATTACAATATTTTTACGGAACTCATTTAAAAATCAAACTCTTCTGCACGCTCCGCAAAACCATTCCCCTCTGAAAAATCATCGTTTTATCAGAAAACCATCACTAATTCGATAAACAAATCCAACATTCGCAGAAGCAGAAAATATCTAAACATCAATCGCTATATCAGTGCTCAAGCTTCGTACATCTATATGTATACGCAAATTCCATTAGCTATCAGTGCAGCGATTCTGTGTATGTGTGCAAGAGAGAGGAACAAGCGGCCAAGCTCTTATCGTCCAACAGAGTTTGCACGTCATTACCTGACTATTTACTCTTACCAGTTTCACTGAATTATCCTTGCACTATCGTCGCAGCTCCACACCAATCATGATTTAGCTAATGAACACAAGAGTGCAGACCGTTATATACCTGCTTCTGTTGAGCTGCAATGAGAGACAGAGACAGAGAGAGAGAGAGAGAGATAGAGAGAGAGAGAGAGAGAGAGAGAGAGAGAGAGAGAGAGCACTGAAAGACCGGAGACACTCTTAGGCGTCGTCATTATCTCGCCGACCCTCTGGCGTTACAACCTTATTAGGTTTTGCGCCGCGAGTGCAATGGAAGATGGCGCGAGCCGCAGATAGATATTAGAGCTAATGAGTGTTTTTCAAATTGAACTGTCTGGGATGAAAACGTTTTGGGAGATTTTATTATGATAGTGCGATCTTGGCTGCGTGTTTAAGGAAAATTGTAATCTTGAAATAAGTTGCGTGGAACTATTTTTAAGAATAATCTGATGTAGCAATCGTATACTCTGGCGGTGAAATTTTCTCTTTTAAATTTTAAAATTTACTTTTCGTAAATATTTCGTTGACTAACAATTATAAAAAATGCTGTTTGTCTTGTATCTTTTTCTAAATTTTTAAATGAATTCGCTTTGATTCTATGTATCTAAGTCATATACGAATCTAAGTTGTCCAAACCAAATAATTTTGAACACCTATCATTATATTATGCACCGTTGTGGTATCTATATATAAAGCTTTCCAACTGCTTTCCAATTATCGGTAGAACTTGTGCCCTATATATGTATTAGCATTTCTCAAAGACCTACACTGCTCGGCGAGAATCCAACCTCCGTACGAATTCTCCCAAACTCTTATATGGTCGCCGAGTAAGCGCAACAGTCCTCGCGCCAATCTCTCCCGAAAGTCACGAGCGCCTCGCCGATTTACATATAAGATGCAACTCCTCAACCACGACTTGTATATATATACAAGTCGTGGCTGAGAAAGAGCCGCAATATATATATATATATATATTGCGGCTCTTAAACCACGCACGAGCCGTGCGCAGCATCTCGCGACGATAGTCCTGGCGACATCACGAGACTATTATACAGCTTTAAAGAACGCTGACCTGTAGCCGACGATGCTCGCAGCTATCAGTGTGTTATATCTAATTGCGTCGCTTATCGTCGCCACTTACGTGTGCTCAACTCTTCTCACCAGTGCAATCGCACATGTGCGATATAGCTATATATATATATACGTGTATGCATAGGTGTACTTGTAGCTTTGAGTTTGTATAGTATAATTGCGCGAGACGTGAGGCGCAATGGATGTATAAGACGGGAAATTGCTCGTTTCTTCAATTTTGCTAAGAGCTGTGGTGTGTTTCGAGAATGATCGTAGGCGCACACGATGTGGCCGAGCTGAGAAAATAGAATAGATCCGGATTAATTTGACCAATCGTAATCTTGAGAGAACTTTATTGATGCAACTTCACGTATGCTGATATATTCAATGGATTTAATTGATAATGTATCGATCAATTATCTTGATGTTCATTGTCAATATAATTGCTCTAAGTTGAAATATTACTAATTTTTTAAGCTTCAAGCGAGTTAGATCGTAAAACAAATTAATCAAACATAAATTGATTGTTTAAAATACTGCTACTAAAAGCACAAGAGCTATTGAATAACCTTTAAAACAACTATATCTTAAACAATCCTGTTCATTAATTAGCCGTTTCAGTCGCCTATAATAATATTTTTATAAATATTTTGATACATAATAATAATTATGAATAATTCATACTTAACAAATAAGTTTAATGTTATTGTTTTTTTTTTCAGATACAATTTCTTCATTTCCGCTGCACGTAAGCAAAACATGGATGACTCTATATATAAACTAGAAGAAAACGCTGACATCAATGAGATCAATGATCTCGGTTTTTCGCTACTTCACACGGCAGTTATAAACAATGATTTGGAAAGAGTCCAGTTTTTACTCAAACACGGATCGAATATTCATCAGAAAACTCGTCCAAGCGAAAGCAACGTCTTTGCCATCGAATGCGAATGCACAAATAATAAATACTGCTACCACATAGCTGACGAGTATGGAAACGAGAGGAAAGATGACAGTCGTCTAGGACAAAATGCTTTGCATCTCGCGGCTAAACACAGTTCCTCGGAGATAGTCGAGCTGTTACTCGAATCAATTAAGGATGTTGATGAAAGAGCAGACGACGAGTCGACTGCACTGCATTACGTCGCTCAAAATAGCACAGCAGTGGAAAACGCGGATATTAGCATAGCCGAATTGCTGTTAAAATCAGGCGCTGACATTGACGCCAGAAATGTCGAGGGAAAAACGCCTCTGTACCTGGCTGTAAAATTGGAAAGATTAAAGCTGGTAGCTTATTTATTGTCAATGGGAGCGAATATTAACAGTTCCACGTGTAGACAATCCACTCCACTTTTTTCCGCATTGATAAATTGTAATTATGAGTTAAGCAAGCTGCTCTTGGATTATAAAGCTTCAACAACTGTAAGGAACAGGCACGACGAAAATCTTCTATTCTTCGTTCTTAGAGTCGTTGGCAAAGGAAATGAACGCTTGTTATTCGTTAATCAGTTGTTAGATAACGGACTCGAGGTGGACAGTCGTAATTCTTACGGATCAACTGCTCTCCACATCGCTGTGCAAAACAAAGACGAAAATCTAGCGAAACTCCTTATCGATCGTGGCTGTTCCATAAACTTGAAAGACGGTTTCGATATGTCAGCATTGTCCATCGCCGTTTGCACAAATCTTCATAAACTGGTAAAACTCCTGCTCGAAAGAGGCGCTAACGTCAATGACTCAATCGGGGAATCCAGTGTACTAGAGCATGCCATCATAAGAAGGGATGAGGCCATGGTTCAGCTACTTCTGGATCACAACGTGGACATTAACTTCAAAGGTAACAAGCCAGTCTCTGCCGCTTTACTGCACACAAACATGGAGATAATGCAGATGTTGATTGATAAAGGAGCAGATATACATTACAGAGATAAGAATGGAAGGACTCCACTCATGAGAGTCATCAAGAATCAGAATTTCCAAATGATGTGGCGACTTCTGAAGCACGGAGCTCGTATCAATGAGAAGGATAATTACGGCAACACTGCATTTCATGTGCTGTTCGAGAGTAACTTGCACACGAAGGAAACCATACTCGAGGATTTTCTGGAAACAGGAGCTGACATAAACATCGAGAACAATAATGGACAAACTCCGCTAAAGTACATGATGATTAAGTGCTTCACGAAAGGGGAGGTCTTCATTTTCATTAAACATATAGTACTTTTGCTGGCCCAAGATTTGCACGTCAATCCAAAGATTCTGGATTATTTAACAGGAGATTATACGTGGAACAAATATTTCGATGCATGTAAGATGGAGGTAGAGCGAATGAAAGAAATTAAGATTGTGTACAAATACACACTTTATGACATTTTAACCAAGAATTACCATGATCTCGCAACGCTATTTCAGGCTAAACATGTTATAGATATTTTTAAAACGATTATTAGACGTCATAGGTTTTCAAATTATTCTGATATATTGCTGAAGAATTTTTTTAGAAAATTAGAACGGACCAGGTTAATAAAAGAAAGCGTTTTAGTATTAAGCGATATATTTAGTTTCAAGTTGCCTCCTGAAATTTTTGAAAAATTGTGTGAATATTTATCCAATCATGATATGAGCCATTATTTACTTGGCGAAGAAAATAGAATGTTGAGATTTGTAACTATGTACGGAATACCGACACGGATCGGTATGAGGTTATAAAGCATAAATGTCATTTTATAAAAATTTAATTTGCGTTATTTCACAAATTCCACTTTTACTTTTCTAATGTACTGTAGTAACCGGAGAGAAATATTTTTAAGAATTATTATCATCAAATTCATGTTAATCGCGAGAGATTTTATATTTATAGAAATATTTATAGAATTAAATTTGATGTGAAATATCGTAAAAATACTTTATTCTGTTTTAAATTTTACCGTGATGTTCTTGAAAATTTTAAAACCATAAATTTGTTATCATGAAATAAGAGAAATAGTAATCTGAAAAGCTTATAAATTTTACCATGCAGTCCCCACAATTTGTATTGGGAAGAAGGGTTAGGACAAATCGGGAATATCATTAACGAGATTATGTAGTGAAGAGAAATAACGCTAAAAAAATGATGAAGTTTTGTACACAGGTTAAGTTTTACATAAAAAGCACCCATGCCAAGTTTCAGAAGGCTAGGTTACCTTGGAGCACAGAAATAAATATTTTGATTTTTCACTTTTAACATGGGCTTTTACGGAAAAATGCATTTTTGTTGTATTTAATTAAGTATTATAAAATAATTGACGCTAAGATTGGATCGAAATTTTTTTATATGATATAATAATATCTAAGGATTCTGTAATAATTAAATATAAAATTAATTTACTAAACTAAATAAATTATCCTATGTTTAAAATAGTTTAACCTTTAAAACTATACTTTGCTTTTATAAAAATATATTGAATAAATATAATAGAGCCGGAAAAACTTCGTAAAAGTATTTTAATATTGACCGGGAATAATTATCCCGGAGTTTTTCTTATTTTGTTTTATTTCATCTTCTTTTTTTATTTTGAGTTTCTGCAATGGTTTTCCGCATCTACTTTTCTTTTTTTCTTCAGCAGTTTTTTGGTGATACTCTATTCATTCATTAGAAGTAAGTAGCTACCAATGGAATTTTATCTTTCTTTATTCGCTTTTTTCCACATTGGTATCTGGCCAAAAAAGGCAAAAAAACTTTAAACAAAACATTCTTTCAAAAAAATATGTGTCTATACTATACATCTACATATCATATTTTTTTATGCGACATATGAGAGTGAATTTTTTGAAGATTCTTTGAAATCATGTTTTATTTAAATATTTTTTTGAAAGAATGTTTTGTTTAAAGTTTTTTTTGCCTTTTTTGGCCAGATACCAATGTGGAAAAAAGTGAATGAAGAAAGATAAAATTCCATATAATTAGCGAATTGATCCATTTTCGGTTACCGATCCATAAACGAGTCAAGTATTATCAAGCATTATTGTCAGCGAAGACAATTAAGTCTTTAATTAAAGTGGTGTGGAGTCTGTTTATGTATGTAAGTGAATGTGTGTTGAATTATTTCCAACGGTTTGTAAAAAACAGTGCAGTAATGAGGTGCAATAGGGTAAATGTTATCTACACTTTTTATAACAAAATTACAAGCTTGTGATTCTTTTGTAACATTTTATAATGATTAATAAACTACTTCGTTATTTATATACATATTTCAAAGTTTGAATTATTCTACTGTAGATACCTTTAAAAAAACATTAGTTTAATAAAAGTAGAATTACAAGCCACATTATTATGAAAATTGTGTTATTTTGGAAATGTTGTAAGTTTCGTATTCTGATGGTTATAATTTAGATTTCAATATTTAATAAAATTACAAATTGAAAGATTGCAAAATTTTATAGAAGCAATATGGTAAAAGTGGGTATTACTGCGGTTTTTTAGACAAGGTGAACTTTATCAACGGAAATAAAAAAAACCAATGAAAAGATTTTCACCATTCCTTTTGTATGTAATTCATTAACTCATTATTCTTACGAAAAAAAATTTAAACACACCAAATCAAATATATTTTTAATTATAAATGGATATATGTAAAGGCAGTTCCTTGCTTAAATTACTGCGGGCACTCATGTATTTCTGCGTGCCGTATACTGCGAAAATTTCAATTACTGCGCATGAATTACTGTGGTTACGTATTTTGAATAAATTGAATGATTTTTTATTGTAAATTAAATTTAGGAATAAAATGAAGCTTTATAAAATATTTATTTGATAATTAAACTTATTTAGTTTCTCACAAATAAACTTTACACTATTTAACAACTGATCCTTTACAACAGGAAAACCTTTCTCACAGCATTCGGTAATCCACTCAACAAGCTCCTTCTCTTCTTCATCAGTGAAAATAGTTGCAGGTCCTGGTTTTTTATTTGCAGCATACAATCCCAATTTTTTTGCTCTTAATGTGGATTCCGGAATGCAATACTTGCGAGACGTCTCCGCAATAGTTTTGCCGTTACGTATGTCTTTCAAGGCTAATGCCACGTGGCCTTCTGGATAACAAAGTCTTTGTTTTTTCTTTTTCATTAAGTTTGTTTGTTTATTATTCTTTTTTTTTCTTCTGACCCTTTCTTAGTTGTTCTTTTACCATAACTTTGTTAATACTGTTACACAATAATTATCACTGCACTTAATATTCTTTTCAGTGCACAATACTGAAGATTGTAGGCATGCCGAAGCTCAAGTACGCAAAGGTTATGTTTGAGAGGTAAGATTACAGAGGTCTCAACGCCGCAGTAACATGCGCCCGTACTAAATTTCTTGTACGGAATACTGCGTCAGTAAATAAATAACTAAAAATAAACAATAATGCGTTTATTAACATTTTTATTGAAAATTAATTAATACAGTGTCCAAAAATTAATCTCTAATGGATATATTTCAATAAATCACAAAAATATCAACGTTTTTTGAAGAGCATTTCTTGCTCTCATTTACAGTTATTTCAACGAATCTTAGTACTTTTAAGTTTAAATTACAATTAATAGATAAAAAAATCCCTGTATTGCTTAGATGTTTTAATAAATATTTATATGAAAACTTAAAATAATTTTAAAATTTTTCTGTTAGAGTTACGAGTGTTACAAAAATAAATTTCAATACTTTTATAAAATACCGCAGTAATCGGATAGTCCGCAGTAATACCCACTTTTACCCTAGCATAGGGGAGACCATGGCTAGTTGATTATGCGGGTAACTTGCAGGCCAAGTGCTAATAGCTCGTGAACAAACATATAGCGATTTCTCTAAATACATTGAAATACTTATCGATAACAAAAAATTTTTTTATTGCAATATATTCAATATACTTAATTTTTTATTGCAATATATTTTACTGAGTATGTGGAATAATATCCTTGTTTGAGCTTAATAGCCATTGGAACATTATTTTTTACATTATAATATAAATTTTACTTAAGAATTTAATTGGAGAATAAGACAATCAAAATGTAGTGTTAAAGCATCGCGTCCTCAACAGAAATATGAATGCACTTGCTTTCATAAGAATTATTTTCTTTACTTTAGTTATAAACCATCACATTGAATAAAAATATAAAAAAAAATTTTAGCAAAAAACAACGTTTTCACGGAATCACGCGGAATTAAAACACGCCCATTATTTAAAATGTCTCGTAAATTTTTCTGAATTGTTTATTGAAACCTTTTTATCACAGCTTTATAGGTTTATGAGTTATATATGAGTTATATATGAGTTATATACGAGTTATATACTATATTCAAAAACGTTAAAATGTTTTTTAGATTTCATTTTAAAATTCGTATTTAAGAAAATATAAAATTTTTTGTGTTCGTCGTCCATATAATTTATTGTATGGAAGAATTATATTCATTTGTACATAATATACCTAATAACAATTCTAAAAAACATTTCTTTTATTTAAATAACTCCCTCAATCTGGTAAAAAATAGACCAACCAAGATGGCCTGCTCGTCAACAGTTAACCAATGAAGTTGACCAACACTTATTGCAATGGTTGACCAACAGTTTGCCATGGTTGCTCAATTAGTAATTCTAAAATTTTTGTTATTTTGTTCTCTAATTAGAAATTTAATAGTTAAAAGAATTTCACTAAATTTATGGTTTACATTACATCATTAAATAATAAAAATCTAATTAACCATAAACTTACTTTTAAAACTTTATTTTTTGAGGTTAGAATTTCGTTTTCACTTATATCTCGAAAACTGCTCTAGCAAAAACGACAAAATTTTTTGACATTCCTAAGTGGAATGGATTTTTTGATGTGTATAAGTAAGCTTATTAAAATTCGCATTTTTTGAGATTAGAATTGGTTTTTCGCATTTATTTCAGGATCGGTTGAAGCTAAATCAAAACGGACAAAAATATTGCATTTCTGAAAGGAGAATTAACTTTTCGTTATCGAGCAATAGACATATTTATCAAAACTGTATTTTTTGAGGTTAGGATTCGATTTTCGCTTACATCTCGAAAACTGCTCGAGCAAAAACGAAAATTTTTTACCTAAAAAATGCGATTGTTAAGAATTTTACTCAAAAATATCGAAAAATCGATTCCTCCGAGGAATGCCAAACAATTTTTTCATTTTTGCTAGAGAAGCTTTCGAGATAGAAGCGAAAATGGAATTCTAACCTCAAAAAATACAGTTTTAAAAAGTATGTTTACCGTTACTTAACGAAAAGTCAATTCTCTTTTATTAAGCACAATTTTTTTTCCCTTTTGCTGTAGCTTCAACCGATTCCAAAATAAATGCCAAAAACCAATTCAAACCTCAAAAATGCGAATCTTAAGAAGTTTACTCAAAAATATCGAAAAGTCGAATCCTCCTAGAAATGCTAAAAAATTTAGTCCTTTTTGCTAAAACAGTTCTCAAGATATAAACGAAAAAGCAATTCTAACCTCATAAAGTTCAGTTTAAAAAAGTAAGTTTACATGTTTGATATACCAATTTAGGAATTAAAGTATGTAAGTTTGCACATACAACGACTTTTTATTTGATTACGTAGTATATTATAATAATTTATGTACCTTGGTTGATTAGTATTTAGTGTTTTTTTACTTCTGAAATTTTCAGCATTCGTTGACCAACGAATGTTCGAAAAACATTGCAAAATAAGAGGTTTCATTGGCAAATGGTTGATAAAACCACTGGCCAATCTAAATAAAATTGGTCAACGGTTCACGACCGTTGGCGAACGTTTTTACCAGGTTTTTTTGCGGTTTAAATAAACACTTTTATTGTTCTGACTATTTATGCATTTAATTAAATTTATTTTACTCTATATATATACCTAAAATAATTTCGCTTAAGTTTTTGTAGAATAATTTTTTTATATGTCAAAACCATAAATTATATTAACATTATGTTTTACTTAAGGGAATAAACTTAATGGTATTATTCTTTACAGTTGTTTAAAAGAAAACATTCGCTATTTTAATCAAGAATTTTATAAATATAACGTAAGCAATAAGCATGTTTTAAATCGCTGAAAAGTGTCTGCCGCTATATACGTAAGAGTGATATCTATACGAGATACTTTTATCATATTTCGCAAACGTCTTGTTTTATTTTTAGATGGTGCGGCTTTTGCATTCAACAACACGAGTAACCATACTATAAAAGCGTTCTGCTTATTCAACGATAAAAATTAACGTAGTAATTTAGAGCAACATAATACGCAAAATTAAGCTGTATGCACATATAATAGACATATCAACTGATAGAATTTAGTCTAAGAAAACTATATATCGACGTCATATATGTGGTGATAAAAATATAGTTATCTATTGACATATGATGTCTTATAAATTTCATATTATTATTTGCTAGAAAAGCGAACAAAATATAAAAAAAATATGCATACAAAACTTGGTGCAGATACATTTGTTAATATGCAAGTTTAATTTTAATTGTCACATTAAATTTGACATTGAAATAAATTGCATATAAGTAATTTTATTTTATTGACAAAAATAAACTGATTCTTTTCGGTACCTATAGACCGACATTCATGATTTGATATTCTTAGAGTAAATATTAAACGAAAATTCTCATTTTAGTAAAAATTTTCTTACACTATTTAAAAATTCTAATGTATGAATCTTATTGAACAGAGGATCGAATGGATTTTAGAATGCGCCAAAATCGAGAAGGGCAGAGAAAACCTGTCAATATCCCTAATCTCACGCGCACAATCCACCAAAAACTCGCAGTTGATAGCCAGTATATCCGCGAGCATTAACATTTCCACGTACAGGATTCTGCCAAGATAGCTGGGGCGATTACATTCAGCCTGAGCCAATCGATATCATCGCACCCAACACCCATCATAACGGTATTTGCGACACGTAAACACGTTCCCTCTTTTCCCCGAGTTTTTCCCTCTTCATCGCTGCACATACCTCCTTTTCGACATCGATAAATACCGATTGGCCTCCGTACGAGAAAGAGAGAAAGAAAGGAGAGAATCTCTTACTCTCCAATCTCCAGACAAAAAGAAGAGGATAGAGAGAGACGTAGTCGTTCCGTGGAAAAACGAAAGAGCCTCTCGCGCTCGATCTTCTATATCTCCCGCGGTCTCGTGTCTATATGCTCTCTTTCTCTCTATCTCTCTCTCTCTCCCCCTCTTGGTGCAGGACGTGCCGCGTCATTGGGACGCTGACCTGCCCGTGGAGACTCTCTGGATATATATCGGAAAATGAAACGATGCCCGACGCCCAGCCGATGCTTTTTTGTAAGCATCTCCCTCCTCTGCTCCTTGCTTTCGTTCTTTCTTTTTCGTTCGGCTTCATTTTTCACTCCCCAGACGCGCTTCTCTGCCCGGACTCAGATGTCCACCGCGGTATATATAGAGAAATGGGTGTGCATATGTATACGCGGTCAGTTTAGTGCCAAATGGGAGTGATGAGACTGAAGAGTCAGGATAACTAAACGATATGAATTAACGATTGAAAATAAAAACCATCAAACATATACAATTGCATTATCTTTAGCATTATGTTTAACAAAACAAAACTTAACCGATTTAAAAATCTTAACACAATCTCATCCCGAAGCTCAGTATTAGATATTTCTGTGATCATTAGCTCAGAATATTTCCACTTGCTTATAGTGGGATGCGCAATAACGGGTCTGCTTTAAGAATTGTCATCCAGAGGAATCCCGTATAGTCAGAGTGTAGTTTGTTTATGCACCATAGGACGTTTGAAAGAAAGACTCTTTTAAATTGATGAGCGCGATCGAGAAAATGAGAGTTGAAGAACGTGGGGTAAAAAGAAGATATTGTTGTGGCTATATCCGATAAGACGTTGCACATGTGCTTTTAGAAGAGTGAGATCACTAGCGTGCGTGTGCCTATATAGTAGTAGAGAAGTATACGGTTACATATTTTGAGCAAGATTGATGTCCTTACCAAGAATATTACTTAGGGGATACAATACTAACTACTTTAGATAAGCGAGAGATCGAACGATTTGAATTCGTTATGGAGATTTTTCCCGCTTCGTCGTGTGTGCGTTCTGGCCTGCATTCGAGTTTATTATTATTATTATTTTTTTTTTTAAATTAATGGTAGACAACTACGCATAGACGGATGAATAACAACTCGTGGCAGACATCGTCGATTCTTGGAATGCACTCGGGCAGGCTTATTGTGCAGGTTGTTATAGCTTTTCTTTTACCCCACGAGGGAAGCTCAGTAAATGCTATCACGTTATTTTTTGGATCGTTATTCAGTTAATCGTATGTGGTGCATATTTTATTTTTCCACGCTTATCATCAATGTATAGTGAAGATATACATGCCAGAGTCAAAAAGGGCAAATTTAATGGTCGTCATGTCTCCATTCATCGCGTCGATTAACGCAAAACATATTTCTGATCATCTATGTCAGGCTTTTAAACGTTTATAATTTAATTTAAGCATAAATTCATTATATGGTTCCTGAATGTTGTGGTTACTCTCTCGGCTCCCACCCACATATGCAATACGGAAAATCAGTTTATAGTTAAGAGTATATTATCCTGTCTTTAAAACCGAACAGATCTTCAACCGCAATAATAAAAATGTCACAGACAAATCTCCAATTCCTCGATAAGCGGTGAACAATGCAAGGCTACAACGTCGGACCGAAACCGCAATTACGTACGCCTCGTGCGCTATGTAACGCGACCAAAGTCGAAACTACCGCTCGTAGGCGTATACACAGTATATAGAAAGAGCAGCAACAGCAGCAGCAACAGCAAACTCAAACTCGCATATATGTATAACGTCGGGCAGGAAAGTGTGCGCGCTGCGGGTTAACCGTGGAGAGACAGAGCGAACTGTTCGATATTTCGCGCGCGGCTGCCGTGCAAGCCATGAGCGACGAATCCGCCGAGCTTTAACTGCCTTCCTGTCTGGCCACATGACTCACCCGCTTGAGCCTGTTATATGCCTCTGCCTTTTCAGACCGGAGAGAGAGAGAGCGTGGAGCCTATATAGGAAAGCAATTTAAACTTGCCATGCCATGCGCTTAGACGTCGCGCGGTACGGGAGGCAAGTAATAAGGGCTTGCGCGTTGAAAAAAATACGATCCAATCTGACTGCACGTTTTCAGGAGATCTCTGGCCCCGGCGTAATTGTATATAAGCTAGCATATTTGGACGGGTAATTGGGATTTTTGGAAAAAATTCTTAATTGTAGAGCATTGCGTGAAAATTGCGCTGCATTTGTCGACGCATTCGAATTGAGAGCTGAACGCATTTAAAATTTGACTAGGCCTTTTTCGACAGCCTGTTCATTACTGAAACAGAACTTGCAAGACTCAATATACGAAGATCAAATTTTAAATGTACACTTTTTCCTTGTGCTCCTTTTCGACATGTCTCCATATATCCTTTGTACGTACTAAATCCATCTAATTCGAAAAGCGGCAGTCGAGACGCACGCATAAACAATATGAAAAAGAAAAAAAAAAGAAAAACCCAGACGAAGATGCAACGAAAATGTTTAGCGTATGCGCATCACGGTAAACTGAAGGCGAGCAATTTTTATGCGCAATACAGTATATATATAAGCGATGTGCAATCTACGCTGCGCTTGTCGCTGTATAATCTCCAACGTAGCTGTGTCTGGCTTACAGTGTGTCCACCAGCGGTTTTTCCAAGAACTTCACGCTACTTCTGTCGCGTTTTTTATTAGCATTGCATAAAAGGTATTATGTATATTTCCGAGCGCCCAGGCCGTCGTGCATATAAACGTTGGATAAAGGAGTTGCGTGATTTGTTGGATTTAGTACAGATCTGGATTATCAGATTTTTGTGAGTAATGAAATGATTGAATAGAGCTATAAAGTGAGTTTAACGAGCAGAATTTCTGGTATTATTTAAAGCTTTATTTGAATTTGGCACTTCATCAGTTTCGGAAATCTGAAAGAACAAAAAAT
Source organism: Megastigmus stigmatizans (assembly GCA_900490015.1). Classification (NCBI taxonomy): domain Eukaryota; kingdom Metazoa; phylum Arthropoda; class Insecta; order Hymenoptera; family Megastigmidae; genus Megastigmus; species Megastigmus stigmatizans. The sequence goes on from UELV01156767.1 coordinate 16,216, forward strand.
TCGCGGAAGCATAACGATCGACGGTTCCCTATGCCTTTTACAATTTGGCCGTAAAGGGAGGAACAGAAAAAAAACGACTTAAAAAAAAACGATTGCCTAGGTAGTATTTTCACGTTGTCTGGAGTGCATATACTTTTTTCCTCGTAGCATATGTTTCTGCGGAGGGCACGTAGGCAAGAAATTGGTGAAAGTTTTACGTCGATCGATACGGCTGGTGAGTTTAGCAGTAAAACGACCAAATATGTACAATACACAAGTGAAAAAATTTTTGTGTATACAAGATTTTTATTATGAATTTCTTTTCACATAAAATCAATTTGTACATATTGTATGTGCATCTGGCAAAAAACCGCCTAGAAATTGAATTACTTTATATTCAAATTTACTGGATTTTTGTATTTTACTGAATCTCGAATTTAATCCAAACTTTTACAGCACTCAGCCTGTATTAAAATATTGAATTTTTATATACGTCCGTATAAAAAGTGCTATTGCAAAACTACACATTTTAACGGTTTAAATAAAGTGCCTGCAAATAATATGATCGTGTACCAAAAAGTTAACGGCGTATCAGAATGAACCTATTTTACACCTATTCGGTCCGAAGCATAGATTGCACTCTACGCGCTTCGTTGTATAACCAATGCGATTCCATATAGATACATCATGCAATCAGATATTCTATTAAATACAGTCATACATATATATACTCGTGGGCATCTCGCGCATTAGTCACCAAATCGCTAATGCGAATCTGTTCCGTGATTTGCGGTTATATCACAGATGAAATCCCAACGTAAACTATTAGCCATCGAGTCGAAGCATTCGATCAACTTCCAAATACTGCAGAAGCGTTTAGAGCGAGCGCGAACCCAATAAGTAGCTATTTTCAAAGCACACACACATGAGATAAAAGCCAATCGACTGACTCACGAGAGTCTAAATTCCTGATTAAGAAGCCACTCGATACATCAACTTCCGGCAAAATTCTCTCAACACTCGGTCGGTCGTCATCGACGACTCTCCTTGTAACGCGAGATCCCAGATATAACGCGCGCGGCAATAAGCATCGACTCGAAGATAAAACCAATTATTATGAGTGCGATGCTATATGCAGAATTGCGTATAGCATCGACGGGGAAGGGAAGGTATGTGTCGTGCTGATAATTCGCGGTCTATCCGTGTGTGACTGTGTGTGCAGAATGTGTGTGTGCGTGTGTACGCGCGAACAGCTATAACCTACGCACCCCGCGAAACTGTATACTTTTATTATACGTATTAACATCGCCGTGTGTGTGTGTGTGTGCGCGGGCGCGAACGCGGAGAGATAGTGTCGCGTTACTTTTCCACGGGCTCTCTGCGCTCACTCGTTATGGACTTGTTATACTTCGATCCGATTTGCTTCTATACTCTGATAAATATACTCCGATAAATATACTCTGTACGTGCGTATACGTGCGTGTCGATTTTTTCTTTTTACGCGTGCGGCGACTGTATTTAAACGAAAACCTTGGATGGTTCTTTACGGTTTATGGGAAAATATGACGTGCGCGGAAAGTTTTTCAAAAAGTGTAATGATTGAAGTGTCTTGCGTACTTGTGTTTTGGTTTCGACTTATGTTAATGAACTGACATTATTATTATTACCCAGAGACCTGAAAAAAAAATAGACATTTTAAATTGCAAGCTTAGACGTTGAATTTATTCGATAAAAAAAAATCGCTGAATCATTTATTACTTGTCGTAATTTTCTAGGTATTTTTTAATAATTATTGATTATTCATAATATTTTATTAGTGTATTACAATATTGCTGAAAATGGCAATTTCAACAGTGCTTATAAACATGCTTTAAAATTAAAATAATTTGTAATACACATGCATATTTAAAGCTAGCCATTTCCCTACATTTTAAAATTAATTAAATGTTGAAGCAAATGTTGAATGGTTTATGAAAGCACACATTATTTAATAATAATGCGTGCTTTCATAAACCATTTGCGCAGCTCGTAAGATTTCAAAAGTCAAACTTACTACTGAACCAGGAAATTTATGTGCGCGAAAAAAAATTAGTGTACGAAAAATGTGCATAAGAATTATATAAGTTTATGACTATGCATAAACATTTACTTGTATACGCCGAGACCGTAATGCATATCGGTTTAAGTTCAAACGGCGACTGGAACTACTGGAACATAAAAATTTCCACGTTCAATCTATAACATCTCTTTCTGTGGCAGAAAAAAAAATATAAAACTCTTAATAAAAGCAGACGGAGAATTTTGTAATGCTTCATAAAAATACACACCAAATTATATTTAAGTTACGCATTTCAATTTTCGTGTTAAATTCAGCGTTGCAAAAATCCGTATGGACTTGCGTTATGCAATACGCATGTAAAAATACCAGGAAACTAACGTACAAAGAGTATTGCTCGAGTAGAATGCCAAGTCCGAACGATCGAGAGACGGAATACCGTTATATATACACACATTATGAGGAGATTCAATTTCCCCTTTCATTTCTCGGAAAAATAAATCAGTATCGAAACTTTCTTGCTGCTTGCATATAAGGGATATTACACGAGGAATTTTATTATCTATTGTTTTCCGTCTCGTTCGCGGGCATTGTTCGGAATAGATAGTGTCGCAAACACAAATAAACGCGAAATTAATAGGATGCATGTGTTGTTCGCTGATATTTTTCTGATTTATTGGAAAAAGTGAATCAGCGAAAAATTGTATTGTAAGGATAATGAATGGATGCAGTTTTGACAGTTTATTTGTTTAAATTGGTGCGTGTTCGTTAATTTATGGTGTGCGTTATTGGTTAATATTTCATTTTGTTCCGTCTCCACTGAAGTGTAAAGTAATTAAATAATTTTATTAATTTAATTAAACTTTCGATAAAGTTTAATTAATATTAAAAATGCAGTTTTTAAATATTTTTATTAGGTAAATATTATTGAATTTCCTTATGTAAAATCTGTTTCGATGCATTATAAAAGCGATGCATGATTCTACCATATTTATAATTTTCACATGAATTTTACAAGAAGATATTCATTTATAGCGAACTTCAATGAAAACAGTGATGTACACAGGAACTTTTTGAAGAATATACAGATGCATTAGTCAACATTCCGAGTCAAGATTGACATTGTTCAGAGCGAGTGAACGAATAAATATAGTCTAACAGTCATTGATTCAGTTGATTGAATGACTAACTACCTACTTGCTCATAAGTACATTAGGATTGATGTATTAGTGTATAAAGATACCACTTATTAGTTCGGATTAATAATATACTCTACTTCATAGACAGATATGACTAATCAAAGAGTTCATTATATCTATATTATTTTATTGTAACGTGTGCGGGTTCAAGTGCTAATGCGCCATAGTAGCTAACATTGTGATAACAATTCCGGTTCTTAGATAATTACAGTGAGCCCATTTTAATGATAAGATTATATTCACACGAAAAATCTATGAAACTTAATTGTTAACAAAATTACGCCGCTGCAAAATAAAGTGAGCACATACTTATATCCGTATGTGCACATTCAAATCGGTATATCAAAAACTTTGAATAACTATCTTCCTAATAGGTAGACATTTGAAATTTTCAAAGGAAAAGCAGCTGCACTTAAGTAATGCGGCGAATAAATTTCAATGACTTATGATATACATTACAAGATCTATTTGAGGAAGGTATTCGATCTTCTATATCAGAATTACTATTATACCGATCCACACCAGTCGCAATTAGCACCAGATAAGCAAACTCGCTTTCTGCAACCATCACCATATACAAAATATACACAGCGATATATTTCCGTGATTACCAATAATTTCAACGCGCAAAAACACCCTCCATTAAGCAATATACATCCGCGCTAAGAAGCGCTCAAATCATACATTTTCAAAGTCGTTGTGCGCAGACAGGCAGAAGAGCTGGCCAACGTATAACCGCAAGAGTAACAAGAAACAGCAGCAGCAGCACCTCGAGCAGTCGCCTTTATGATAAAACGTCGATGCGGTCTTTAACGCGGCCTCTTTTTCCACCTTCCCAAGGAAAAGCTCCTGCGCGAAGATACCACTCGAGGGCATGTACCATATCATATATATATATATTCTCTTTTGCTGTTGATGCTATGGAATACAGAAGCAAAAGAGAGGAAGAGAGAGAGAGAGAGGGAGGGAGAGGCCGGTGTGAGCTTTTATGTATATACGGGTGCTCTGTAATGCCAGGAAGTTATTGCTATCACGAGCCCCGCCACCGGCGTTTCGTGCTATTAAGATGCCCCAGCGGTTTCTCGTGTTCAAAAAAGATACAGAGAGAGAGAGAGAAGTTTTTCTTTAATTTTTCTTTTTTTCAAGCAGGCATTCGTTTTTTCCATGATGTCGAGATGCAAGAAGAACGAGTCGTTTTGCAGTGAGAAACTTAATGTTAATGCACATTTTTAAATTCACACATTTTATTCAAACACGTACACCAAATGGCAAAGGTCATGCTTCCTGCAGTTCGCTAATACAGGGGGTAAAGATTTTCGGCTTAGCGGGAGGTTCTTTTGAAATTTCGGACCGCATCTAACCCTCGGCACACTGCAGAGGAAAGTCGCGAGTCGCGGCACCACTTTTCGCGGGCATTAGAAACAGCATCATATACTTATTATACCTACGCGGCGGGTCAGCTTTCGAAAACCTGTTTTATGCGCGCTATACGCGCAACGAGTTCTGTGATGCACTGCACATTATATATATATATATATATATATGTGTAAATTGTACCTACGTTGCCATGCGCTCGTGCGAGCTTATACTCATTGATTACAAGTTGCATACATATACGCATATGTGCGGAGAGAGATCGAGGTATAAGGTACCACACTCGCATCTTCCTATCTCTTTTATACATCGCTGATTTTCCGCTTATTTTAAATTAAGCAATACGAAATTTCATGGTTTTGTAAATTACGTTGTTGAGAATTTTATACGAAACTCTGTGATGTTGAATTGCAATGATTTTTGTGTAGGATTACTTAACTTGTGAACAAAGTGTGCATAGATGAAATTTTATATGATATAACGACCGCTACGACGACTATAATTTTATAAACAATGCAATTATTGTTACATAAGAGTGCACTTTATTGATTTTCATATATGTAGGTATTTATTTGTTAAATAAAATTATTGAAAAGATACTATTCTGAATCGATCATTTACAGTTGGAATGACAAGTCTCGACAATTCGTTGCTGTTGTTAAAGAGTGGAAGCTAATAGTGATTTTTTTTAACATTCACGTCAATATCGTTTCATTTAACAGATTGCACGGATTTTACAGAGGCGTTTATTGAAATGTTTGTGCACCTTTTTTTTACTTTCGGTTCGAAAGCTTTGTTTGCAAACCAGCCTGTACTCGATTATAATGATTCATTGAATTTTCATCAATTTTACGTGATTAATTTTGGATGGACATTCGATTGATGTATCGAGAAAAATGTTTAGCGTACAATCCACGCGTATCCGTATATAAAATTTAAAAAGTTAATTAATGATTATTATGATAAATGTTAATAAGTGTAATGATCTTTTTCTACAATATTGTGAAACATATATACTCTCCTGTTTACATACACGCGCGGTAAGATGATAATATTGTGTAAAGATATAGAATGTTTACTAAGCAATTTAATTATGATGTACGCGAATTTAATTTTGCTAATGAATATTGCCTATTCAATTTTTTAAATTATTTAAAAGGATTGAGTTGAAAAACATTAACTTTAATATTCTTAATAGAACACGCGAGCTTATCAACTAAAACATAAGTGAAAGCGAAATTAATGTTAATCGAATATTAGTTAAAAGTTATTCATCAGACATTTCAATTTAATGAACGGTCAGAAATCGTTAATATGACCCTAAGAAATTCCACTCAAACTCGAAGTAATAAATTGTAAGTACCTGAGTATATGCATAACAACTTTCGCGTAAGTAGCAATTAATATAATAACGACAAAAAATTGTAATGACTTAACATGAGTGAGTAGCTTTTCGATAAATCTACTATAAAAAGGCATGCGCAATATATTCCAAGTGTCCTCGCTCTAAAAACTCCCTACGCGATGGCTACAGGGCTATACAGCGCACGAATACAAGCCTCAATCCTCTCATCGCCCATAAACACTCTTGCGCCCCTCGAAAATTAAGTTCCAATACATCAATAACTCGTCCCCCACGCAATCGAAAAAAAATCTCTACGGATCTTTGGACGTTGAAGAATAGCCGTGTTATTTTCAATTGCCATAAACATACAATCGACTTACATTATAAAATAAGTAGCTGGGGCCTCTCGTATATTTACAATAGCGGCGGCGGCGATAACCTCTTCTCCCCTCTCCTTCAGCAGCGCATTGTCTCTCTCCCTCTCTCTCATGGCGCGCATGCGGCATGACCATTTCATGCCGCGAAATACTTATCATCGGCGGAGAAAAAGCGCGTCGGACTTCTCGCGTGCAATGTGTACAGGTCAATGTCGCGGTGTCTTTCTCTCTTCTTTCTCTCTCCCCCCTTCGTTTTCTCGCATGTGCTTGTTTTTATTATTCAGCCTCTTCTCGCGGTGCGCGAGTGTCTCTATTTGGACGACTCACATGACTCAGAAAGAGTGAGATAGAGAAACGAAGTATACAGTTTCTGTGCGCCGCTGCGATATACATTCTGATATTTTTGTTTCTGCACTGCCGGGGGTCGAGGTGTGTGTGTGTACACGCGCCTTGCGTATACGTATAGAGTATAACCGAGAACCCCGAGGTTAACGTTTTGCCCGACGACGACGTGGAGAAAAAGAAAAGTCTAGGGAGCGCTTCTGACAACGACGTGGAAAGGAGAGCGAGAGAATATAAGCGAAGAGATAGATGCTCGGATAAAGGGATACAGCAATCTACAGTACTTACACGCGGGGCAGAGGAGAAATATGTACAAGACAAATTGGCTTCTGCCTTCCTAAAAGATCTTCATTTTGGATACTTGAAAGTAAGTTTTTAACCTCTTTTACGCGAGCCAATGAGAAATGAACCGTTAGAGGATCGCGTTAGGTTATCTTTTGAGTCTCGCTTTTGGGCACAAATACGTGAAAAAGGGCTAACGGAAATATTGTTTATAAGGAATTTCCCCAGTTTTATCTTTTAATTTATTTAGCGGTTAGGTTATTACCCATTACGACATTAGACGCATTCGTACATTGCCATTTATAAGCCGAATGCTTGCTTTTATTTGTTCGACAAATTTAAATATTGTGTGAAACATTTATTAATTTCTTTGAAAAGGAAAATTTTACGAAAAATATACTAATTTGCGTATCGACACAAAGGATGATCAGAGAAACGGCTGTTTTATTTGTCATCCATCTAAAAGTTTCGCTTTTCATGCTAATAGATTTATCTCGGCTTATCACACACGGATATGAGTATATATATGACAACTCTATGTAACTGAACAATCCAAGATAAAACGTAATAACATTCTTTGTCATATGTTCTTGTATATGCAGGTCAACAAGTCCAGTGTGAACATTATATAGGCAAGTATTCAAGCTGCGAAGTAGACCGTAAAAATATAATTATTTGTACGCGCAGTAGATGGATGCCTTTTTTTTTAAAAATAAATTCCCACATTGAGTAGTCAAAATGGCATTTTCTTGCGGTTGTCATTTATGTTCACATAAATATTCAATTAAAACATTTTTCAAATAAAGGGATGTACATTATACGCTGGCTTTTCGCATATACTCATTCATGCGTGATACCGAGGTCTCTCGAGTAAAGGTTTTACGATTGTCTGTGTGGCTGCGTATAGCCGCTGCCGCCGCCGCCGCCGCACACGTGCGCCTTTCTCTCTCTTTCTTCGTCTTTTACGATGTCACACACAGCAGCACTGCAGAGACGAAATGAATGTGCGTGCGGATACTGATGGTTTTGCGGGTAGAGAAGAGCCGGTAAATATGTCGAGAAAGCTAGTAGGAAAATTCATTACGTAAGCAATGCACTATTTTGTTTCTGCTTCAAAAATGAGATTACGACTGTGCTTATACGTGCATGCGGTCGATATTTGCATACAAGCAAATGTTTGTATAAATTTAGTTTAGAACGCTGCTGGAAGTAAAATTTGTCATATAAATTAATATGGCTTTAACAAACTATTTTTATAAAGTGATTTATGCATTGTTATGAAATGTATGAAAAAAATATGCTGATCGTCAATGAAATAAAAACAGAAAAATTTTGAAGCACTATATTGATCAACAGTGTATAAGTTTACTATTTATAGCATATATAATAGTATACAAAATATAAAAACAGTTATACACGTTCTATACTTAGAACTTTAATATCTATTTGAATGATATACGATACCATTTCTGTTACGATTTTAGTATTGTATTTTTCACAAAAACTTTTATGCGAAGAAAGAAGCTTTATGTAAGCAGTGAGTCAGCGAAATTATTACTTGCAGCGTGCATATGTCATAAAGTACTACATTTCTGAGAATGCAATTTTCTCTTGGTTTGCTTCAGAAATATACCATAAATTTGCAATATAAAAAATTTAATACACTAGTATCGGTCATATAATTAATAGCGTTGCCATTTTTCTGATTAGTAATTCTTATTAGCTGAGTTTGAAATGGCAGGTTAACTTTAAAAAAGGGAAAAACTCGGGGGGAAAGCCTCGACTATATAAATCACCGCCTCACTATTTCCCCAAGAGAATACCTATCTGTTGCCATTTGATAAGACGCAGTCAAGTGATTCATTTAGTTTTATATTCCAATCGTAAAAATTTCCGAGTATCTATAGAGCGCGTCAATTTGTGCTCGTGAAAACACCATAATAATCGAAAAAAATTGCCAGCATTAAAATCTCATTGTAGCGCCCACCGTACGTCGCTCGAAATCTTCGGCGCACAAAGCTAAGGGTACAAAGCATAAAACAGGGTCATAGTCGAGTAAACTTCCACAGCAGTAAAAAAAAAACATGTCATCCCCCGCTCGCACTATTTCTTTTGTTCCCCGGTGTGCCTAATTTTCCCGACCTTAAACAAGAATCTCCAACCTTGAACAAAAAAAAAAAAAGAAAAGAAGAACCTAGGCAAAAAGAAAGAAGAGGAGAGGAGGAAGAGAGGCCTTTCCCTTCTGCTACGTCTAATAACCTACTCAAAAGGGCGTCGTCTCTCACGATCGCCGCAGTATATATGTACACACCATGGCGAGTCGTGCACGTGTACCGAAGAAACTCACTCCCCCTTCACTCTTTCATAAAAAACCTCTACGTACACGTACGAGGCACTTTTTTCCCCTGCGAGACCCAAAGACCCCTCCTATCCGCGCTCACTCGGTCTCTTCCTCCCTTGGTATTACACTTCCACATGCGAATTTTATACGTAATACAGCTCGCATTAACATACGCGTATAGTGTATAAGGCTAACGCGAATAAAGTAAGCTCATCTTGTAGAGAGAAAATTCATTGTAATTGAAAGTTCATTTTTCAATGGATTATTTGAATGCATGCATAATTTTTAGTGATAAAGTATTTCTTTGTAAAAGCCAAGGATAAAAAACAACTCGTAATAGACTTATTGAAACACACGAATAAATAAAACTATGGATATCAAAGATATTGATTTATATTATACAGGCCTTAAGCCAAAAGAAAATTCTGTGTAACAGTAATTTAATTCTACATTGCGTATACTGTTTATTTTTTCGTTTCATTAGTATAGGTGTTAAATCTAGAAAAAAAAATGTTTAATTTCCAGTCCTATTTACTCTCTTGCGAAGGACTCTTTTCAACCATCGTAAGCAAGCTACACGAATTGCCTCTAATTTAGTAATTAGTTCGATTTTCAACTTGAGACCTTTGTTTAGAAAATGAGAATAAGATAATGATAACTATTTTTACACTTGAAAATGCATCACAAACATAGAATTTTAAAAATCAGTATAAGTAAATATTTATTATTATCTGCACTTACAATTTTTCGTACATGTAATTAATGAAATTCAATAAAATTCTATGAAATTCCAAAAACCTTTAAGTGTAGAGCAAATTAGAGCACTACACAAAAGTGGATCAGTGACTTTAAGAGCTCGTATCATCCGGTAATGCAAGATTTTTATGAAAAGTCATAGCAGCCATATTTAGTTTCGAAGTATAAGAAATAGATAAGAAAGAGATGCAAGAGAGAAAGAGAGGAGCGGCGAGGAAAGATATGACCCCTTAGAGCAAGGATCTCTCAACTACAAGGATCGATCCTCGTTATATTCCTTCTCTCCTCTTTCTTCCTCCTCCTCCTCTTCTTCCTTTTTTGCTCCTCTCTCGCTTTAATCTCTGTATAACTATATACAGGAACGAAGGCTCTCCGTCTCGTGTATATATATACATGGATGCCGAAGAGAAAGAAGAAACGAGAAGCAGCAGCGCGTCCGCAGAGTTTCCTGGCTTGTATAAGTGGCAGTAGGAGAGAGAAAAGATGATAGGTAGGTAGCCGCTCGTCCGAGGGCCCCACCCTAAAAGCCCCAATGCCGCGTTCAGCCGTGTCCCGACGGACGGACGGACGCGCGCGCGCATCCATTCTCTCTCTCTCTCTTTCGCTCCCTCTGCTTCGCCTTCTATGCACTCCTGCGAACTTGTATTTCTTAATTCCCTGTTTTCTACTTCATCCTTTTTCTGTTTTAATTCGTAAATTATCCAGGGTTGACTTTCTTTTTATCGACTTCGTATATACTCGCTCTGTGTCGCGCTTTTTCCCCCGTCATTTTTGCGGTTCTTCGTTTTACTTTTGCACGAGTTAGCTTTACTCTTTATTCTTTTTCTTAATTCACTTCGGTTTTATTATAGCAGATTTTTATTTTTTGCTATGTTTTTGCTATGTACTTTTGTTGGATGATTTCATGATCTTGTTATACTGTTCATTATTATCGAGCTCTCCTATTTATTACATATAATCCCAGTAGATCGAGAGAAATATTTGAAAGTTCTAAATCGAATAATCCTAGTGCACTTACTTTTTGCAATCTACACACCTACATAGGTAGATACCATGCACGGACAAGTATTTTTTTAATAAATTTCATATTCTTTCGCAAGAAATAAGTATTGCTTTTTTGTAAATCAATAAAAAATATGGTTACGAAATTATATACTAATGTCTATTTCTTTTATAGGTAGATTTAATTTTCATCTTTTATTGTTTTTTAATTTTATATTGATCTATACATTTTAACGCAATTTTAAGCATTTATATTATTCTAGAAAATTTAACTAAATTTTCTAATAAATTTGAATATCAGGTTCCAAATGTATAAATTTTAGTAGTGAAATATGTTAATTATAAAACCGGTGGTATAATATAAAACACTATTTTCCCACAAAAGAATTAAATTTACCAAATACTTATTGTTTTTACTTCGTGTAATAGATACATATAATAGTTATTAACTTAAAGTTTTATTAAAATTTATAGTAATTTTGCAAAAGTATGATGAGGAAATGATTATTATAAAAAAAAAAAAAAAAAAGTGATAAAACCGATGTTGTAACTTTTGTCTTTAATTCCAATGAAACTCAATTTCATTTATGCATTACAATAATCTAGGAAATTTTTTAGGATATCGGAGAAATAAATTTTTAAAATGGTCTTTATTGTAGTAATAAAGTATAAAAAATATCTTTATTAAACACTTTAAAAAGGCGATGAATCATGAAAAATTAAATATATGAATAAAAATGAATTAACAAAATTCTCCTAATCCCAGTGTCCCCATGGAGCATACAGCCACGTCCTTTCTTTCACTCTCTCGCTTTACTATCCTATTTCTCACACTCTTGTCTTTCTCACTAACACACAACCTGGTCTATAGTGGTCTCTCTTTCTCCTACTCCTTATATCCCCTTATTCCCATATCCCTTTCTCTCTTCTTTTTCCACTCTCTACCACTACATCCATACTCCCGTATACACCATATCCCTATACACGTACCCCCACTACGATCCCCTTGAAAAAGGCTCCTCTCACACACACACACACACATACACACACACACACACATATATGCACAGACACATACGATATCCTCGCTGGTTGTATTCCAGCTTTAGCTTCGAAACGCGCGCGCGCGCGCGGCGCAGGTCTACCAGCGCGATCGTGACAGCCAGAAGCGAAAGCACCGAGAAAGAGAGATAGAGAGGGGGAGCAGAGCGAGAGGGGAAGTGAGAGAGACAGCGTTTGGTCGCGTCCGCCCCTGATGGCGGCTGGTCTCGACTCTCGGGCGCAGCCACAGCCAGCAGCCGCGGCGTCCCGGGCCCTCATTCTTTCCTCGACCGTCGCGGAGAGTGCACAAGTTCTCGCTCGTGCGTGCGTTTACTCGCCGTTTGTATCCCCGCCCGAGACACACAGAGAGAGAGAGAAAGATATATACATAGGTGTACGTTATAATACCCCTCGACATCTCCGCACGCACGCACGGCACACGCTCTCCACGAATATTCCACATATATCTTTTTATACACGTATATTATATACATATTATATTTACAAGTACGGAAAATAATTGCCCGGGTTTTTTTCGAGAGCGCAGTTTTTTCTATTATTATATTGTTCAGAGTGTTCAGTGTTTACAACAATACGTATTGATTGTGCCGGGAGTAAAAAAAAAGTGAGACGGAAGATACAAGCGAGAGAGAGAAACGACAGTTTTTTTAGTGCCTGAAAACAAGATTGCTACAGCAGTGAACTTGTGATTTTTGTAAATCCGAGCGTCGACTCGAGTGAATATATATTATATATATATACTACGTTTGAATTGTGAGCCGCGCAATCTCGCAATTCTGTTCGTGAAGAGCATCGAAAGCACACTGGCTAGTGATAAAACCCAAGTCCCGACGACGAGAAGCTACGCAGAAGAGAGGAACACCGCATTCGGCGAGCTCTCCAAGTGAACCAGAAGTGAAGCGTGCGCGCATTCGCAGAGGATACCGGAGCCAGGAGATAACCGAGAGGTAGGCTTTCTTAGCGAAGCCCAGCGTTTTCGACAAAACTGCACACAGCCAAGAGAGACGAAGCGCGCGCGAGAGTGAGAGAGAGAATCTGTATTCGCTTTCTGGTGAAACAGACGCCGCCGCCTTTTTCTCTCCTCTCTCTCTTGCGCCCTCTCTCTATTCGTGTGCAGGGTTCTGTCGAGCGTTCGAGCCAAGTGGATGAGTTCGTGAACGCAACACACGCCACAACCCTTGTTCCGCATATACATGTATATACACGCGCGCGCGCGTTCCCCGTGGCCCGAGCGTGTTTTATAAAATGCATTGAAAACTGTGCCGCCACCGCGCCGAGTTGCCGTTGCCGGTATTCCTTTGTTTCGCGCGCGCGCACAACAGAGCGAGAGAAAAACCGTTATAAATATCGGAAAGTTTCCGTTCCCCGGCGCGAGGATACGATACGCGGAAAGCGGCGACCGAAACTCTAGCAGTTCTGATAAAACAGGGGCTTTTTCTGGTAGATTTTCGGTATAGCTGCAGTTAGATACGTGCAAAACGTCTTGTGGCAGGGTCGCGCGAGTGCAGAGAGAAGACTCGCGGCGATATAAGAAATATAAAGCCGGAAAGAATCCCATCTCGTGCCTTTTACGACGAAGCCCTCGCTGCCTGCACCCAATAACCCTCTCTCCTCTCTCTTTTTTCTCCTTTTATCTCCACTCCCTTTCTTGCTCCATTGGCGCATCGTCCTTTACTTCTCTACTCTATTCTATATTCGATCCTTTTTCTCAGCTTCTTTTTTCCTCCTCTTCCTTGCTCCTTTTTTCTTCTTTTTTTTTTTTTAATTTTGTACCTATATGTTCGTTGGGTCGGTGGTTCCTCGCCTTTCTCTTTCGCCAGTCGAACTCGCGTTCTTCCTCCCCCTCGCACGCGCTGCTATTGGATAGTAGAAGACGTGTCCTTTTTTGAGTGGATGAAATACGCGTTTGGAACATTTTTCAAAGTAACGGTATGTTGAACGTTTGCAATACGTAGAGCAAAACTATGAATACTGCTGACCGCAACTTTTTTAGCTACATATTTTTAAGGCAAATCTTAAAATCTAGAAAATTATGTATAAATTTAAAAAGAATATATTTTTTTTCTATTTATACAATTGATTCAATTTTTTATTTTTAGCAGTTGTAATTTTTTAAGGTATCAATAAAAAATCGAATTGAAAGTAGGTATAACTTTAAACATTTTTAATCTTTTAAATACAAGATTAGTATATGAAATTAGTAAAATGTAAAATTAAGGGCATGAGCCAGGGCTGGAGAGAATCCTACCTTACCGATTTTTGCATTTAATGAAATAAGTAAAGATGTAGTAATAGATAGTAAAGTCATTACCTGGGTAATGATGTAAATAATATGTCATTCCAGTTTCATAAAATTCGAACTGTAATTCGCAGAGAATTTTGTCGTCGAAAATTTTGGGGAAAAGAAATCTGTAAATTTAGAACGTCATTTTCGAAGACAAGGATCTCCAGATTTATGGTTGGAATTTTATGAAATTACATAATGATTACATCATTATCGAGGTGCTAATCTAAAATTAGTCGATCTTTATTTATTTCGTTAAATGCAAAAATAGATAAGGTAGGAATCTTTCCGACCCTGGCATATCCCCTTCATTATTAATTAAATAAACGTGATTGACTACAAAACATCATTCATGATTCTGATAAAAATGTTCAAGCACGTTCTTTTTTCAACTCGAACATAACCTAATGTAAACGTTGATTCGTTTCAGTGATATAAATCCTATACGAATGCTAAAACTCATTCAGTAGGTAAAACTTGTTTAGAAATATGTCGCTGTCGCAGCCGAAAATCAACGCATAATAAATTATCCAGATTCCTCAAACGTTAACGTAACGAAAAAAGGTATCGGAAAATCGGACCAAAAAGGAGATCGCATAACATTTTTTTATTTCTTTTTAATGTATGTATATCTCCCCTTTTTTTCTCTCCTTTTTACAGGAGAACACGAAGTGAGAGAAACCAGGCTTTTCGTTGCTGTTGCCATAGCGACGCATAAAAGGTGCCGTGTGCCGGCGGCACACACACCTAGTACCTTCATGCATGTGCCGATGATTTTCGTTCGTTCGTTCGTGGGCTCGCGTGTGCACGCGCCCGAGAACCGGTGTTAGCTCCCCCTCGCCATTTTGAAAATGGACTCGTGCAATTAGGCTATTTCACCAGTGACGTCATACGGAAAAAGTGGCGGTTATAATAGTTAGAAAAATTTCAATTTTAGAACCGCGCATTTTGACCATTCCCCATTGACTAAATTAAAAAAAGCCGACTCAGTTAATGTAAAAAAAAATGTTTCGTCTAATTAACTATAATTAAATAAACTATCATATTTATTAGCAGTGATTTCAACGTATAAGAAAAGCTATACTAATATAGACATAACATTTAAACTTTTCATACATATCATGTTTGTAAAAAGATATGTAATATACTCTTTTAATACATGGATAAATTCCTATAAAAAATTATGTATTTCTTGTAGACTAGCTGTTAGTTTCAATTTATTGTAAATCATTAAATTAGTTTCTTCAAGTTCTCAGCATCACACAGTATAAAATAGACATGTAATTTATTTGCATATGTCTTGTAATCATGCGTATAGATATGAAATATCATTTGCAAAAGTATAATAATGCTAACCAGATAACTTTTAAAAAAGATATTTAGTTAATATGTTATTACCGAGAGAAATTTAAAGGCATTAACAAAATATGTAGGATTACAAGCTGTATCGTATGTATATATGTTTATATATCTTCACTTCTCGCGGGTCATTAAAAGTTCATTCACCTATTCTCCCTGCCGCTATATATGTATATCTAGCATTACGTTAAATAAAATTGCTGGCGTACACGAAGACGTGCTTCGCACAGTTGCAGCATCCAACAATGTACATCGCCCGCTACATTATGCACTACACGTACACAATTTTCTACTCCCTCCTCTACGGCAAAGGCAAATCCCCTCGCTCTTATTAAATTCTTCGGTAGAGATGAATCGAAAGTCCAATTTCGAATTTTGTTCCCGTGTGTATGTGTGCGTGAGTGAGTGAGCGAGCGTGCGGGCCGCCATCTTGGCCAATGACGTCACACGCAGAGTGAAATGGCTTAATCGATAGCTGCGCGCAGCGCACAGAGCCTGCGTGCGGCGTTGCGCCGCCGTCTGCCGCTCCTCCGACGATTTTTGCGTGCGTGCGCCGTCGTCTCTCTCTCTCTCTCTCTCTCTCTCGCTCTCGCTCTGTGCGAGTCTCTGGAGATGCACTGCGCGGGGGCGCACATTGCTTTGTGAATATTCCAGGGGCGTTGATCTAATTTCCCCGAGAGTTGAGCGCTTTTCTCCTCGCAACTTTTTATGAGATCGTGCGCAAAAGAAAATAAATTTGAACGGCAAAAATATTTATTTTCTTGCGAGCAGACGAAAGCAAAGAGGGCATCACTTGAGAGCATCTTCAGAGTATTTTACCCAATGTTTTAATTAGATACTTACTAGAATATGCACTACCTATAAGGTTTTTATTTTATCTGACAAGTGTAGTATGTGCAACTACGAAATAGTATGTAAATAAAAATTGATAAAATATTGCTCCTGTTTTTTCGGCATGTTTTGTAATAAATTCAGGTTTACTGGTCGCTTTGTGTATGGAAAATTTGAATTAATTCTAGAGGTTGAAAAAGACATAAATTAAAACCATTTAACCACATTAATTGATGATAACTCGAAGGACCCGCAGGAAAAAAAAAACAATGAATTTTTATTTACCAACAGTTTCCTTATCACCGATTGCACACGCGTTACACATGCACCAATCTAAACTGAAACCTCGTTCACACTCGAAACCAAGCGATAAAACACTCAATAACAGATCAACTTCAAGTAATACCGTGTACATACGCTTATAAGTACATGTACACATCTACGATAACGCGTGTTTCGGATCGAATATACAGCCGTCCCTTGAGCGTACGTATAAACTTTTTTCTTTCCGAGAACGACATCGCTGATACTCACACTTGCGAAACTGATAGATATGCACGGGCACATCGCCGTCGCTCGCAAGGATTTTGGCCGTTGTATATTGTGTCTATGTATATATATATA
>UELV01156771.1:0-12097 GCA_900490015.1 Megastigmus stigmatizans
GTGTGTGTGTGTGTGTGTGTTTGTATGTGTGTGTACAGCGCAAAAGAGGAGAGCGAATTATTTTGTTAGCATGACCCAAATTGCGCTTTCCGTCTCTTTTTTTCGCTGGATACACGTTGATCGCTATACACATCGAACGCTTTGTCATGGCGATCGAACGTGGTAACGGTAGTCCAATATCTATATACGCGTGCACGAATACGAGTGATGGCCGGGCAGCGTTAATATTTGCGCGACTTTTAACGTGGTATATATTCAGTTTCGTGTACATTCTTATTTGACGATACAATAAAGTAATGTTATTGTGTATCGTTTTATACTTGTCAAAGTAAAAAGGTATATTTCATACGAGTCAAAAGGAATTGAGCCGATCACAAAAAGACATATAGTATAGAGCCATTTTTCAGCTTTCGAAAATTTCCGATTCATTTGTCCGTAATCCGTTTATTCGGTTTCGAAAAAGTACGCACGCATACACGCGCATCCTCGTATACGAACACTCGGCTATTATCAAAAAAGTGTGATTACTTTTTATTCTCTCTCTCTCTCTCTCTCTTTTTTGCTCCTCTTATCGAACATTCGCGCGCACTGCGAAACCAGTATTCGATATATACACATACACATAGACATACACACGCACACGCACACGCACACGCACAGAGACAGACAGACGAAGCGAGGGGGATCAGGTTTTCCACACTCTTATAAAGCGAGGCTCGGGCGCAGCGCCGTCCAGACATACGGGCGCGCTTTGCATTTACACGAGAGGAGCATCGCTGGCTGCAGCAGCGCCGCGCACTGTTTGTCTTTGTCTTCGGTTCGTTCGCTTTTATCCTTCTTTATCGCTCTCTTTCCCTCTATGCATTCACATACTATATTTGCTCTCGATCCGATGCCACTCTCTGCCTTCCTGTCTTTTATTTAGAAAATAATTCGTCTTGTAATAACGCCCCATATCTCTCCTTTCTGGCTATGGTTGATTTTGAGGTGGTACAGAGAAAATCATGCGAATTCCCGTTTCAAGGCCTTACGAAACTTTCCACGTATACACAACAGCAGCTGTGCCTCTCGCGACTTATGGTGAATCGAGCAAACTAGTTTTCGTGTGGAAGTTAAAGCACTACACCCTGTGGCACACACCGCGGACTCTTATTAAGACGTGATAAATGCTTTCCATACTGCCCACCGCGACTGCTTGAGAATTTTAAATGCCTTCGTCGGTGTCGAATGACTTTTCTCCGCCCGACAGCTCGCATATATAGCTAATAGCTATTGACATTTTTTTTAATTAACTCGCGGAAATCGGGCGCTGCGCTACACCGGCACACCGCGCCGTACCCTGCGACTTTTCATTCA
The DNA here is from genome assembly GCA_900490015.1 of Megastigmus stigmatizans. Classification (NCBI taxonomy): domain Eukaryota; kingdom Metazoa; phylum Arthropoda; class Insecta; order Hymenoptera; family Megastigmidae; genus Megastigmus; species Megastigmus stigmatizans. The sequence continues at coordinate 1,357 of UELV01156771.1, forward strand.
TAACTTTGTTTCGATCAATAATAATTAAGGCGGTGCGCGCGAGAGTATCTTGTTAGTGGGATATATACGAAAGAAAAAAAAGGCGTTGCAGCGGAGGGGGAATAAAAGGTGATATGGCATGATTTTAAGAGTTATTATATCGACGTCTAATCTCTGGTTGTACACACGTGCGCGAATCGAAAAGATAATTTTTTAGTTACGCTTCGATGCCAAAATAAATTAACGTGCGCGCAGCGAGAGATAACGATATATATATATATGACCCATTATATATATCTGCCTACTTGTTTGCATTTTTTTCTCAACTTGTATATTGCGACTCGTATTATTTATGCATACATTAAAAGCATTTCCCATTTTCCAGTACCAGTGTGCGCGTTAATAAAAAAAGCGTCCGTTTATACACTAAAAAGAACGCAAAACAAACAAAGTCCAAACTAAATTGAAATGGTTGTATTATTATTTTTCCCAATTTCAAACTCGATAATATCGAAACTTTATATCGTTGAAAAAAAAAACGAGTATATGTACACGCAATGTGTCGTACTATACTAATAATAAATCGTATCGCCTGATGATGAATGACAGCTCAAAGCCTCGCTTCACCCTTTTCCATTTTCACATTATCGATCGATGTACGTAACCAATTTTCGAGCGAATAACCGATAAAATTACAAAAAGAGAAACAACGGCCCGAGAACGAAAGAGAAAAGTTCGTTAGCTACATATACACGCGTACAAGTTATATATATATAAGTACACGGACTGCGGCTCGTGCGTATAAAGGTCATGGAAAAGGAAGAGAGCGCCTCGCGGGAGAAGCTCGAGGTCCGTCACCGCTGAGGAGAGAAGAAGCAAAAGAATGGAAGAAACAACGATTGTTATTGCTAATGCTATCGCGAGACTCTCGCTGCACACAAACACAAAAACGCACGCGTTGTTCTCTCGTGTATCTACAACGAGGCGCTCGCACACATTTATTCTTTGCGCGCCGCCTTGGCCGGGGCCTTCTTCTCTTTGTCTCTGGGCTGCTGTCCGATAAATTTTACGACGGGATGCTCGCGCGCTCGAACCGTGGCGAGCACTTTATCTTGGCGACTTTCGAAAGATCAGCACCGTGGAGTCGCTCTAGCGCGTGCTGATTGTTTTTCGTTTATTTTCTTTTTTTATTTTACCAAGACGTGTGTACGGAGAGCGAGCGTTAAACGGTGCGGAATTCAAAGGCATTGGAAGGGACGAGACTCGATTACACCCCGGAGTACGTGCGATCGATTTGGACGAGAGAGACTGGTCTGAGAGAACTCACTCTTTCGATATTACCGACGGTATCTGCGAGGCTTCTCCTATTTTTTTTTGTTTGAAATTTCCAAACGCTTGGCTCACAGTGGCAGAGTGAAATTTCCCGAAAATTGCACTCTATCTCGCATTGATATTTTAATCTTGAAATTCAGTTAGTCAGACTTCCGCAAACTTTGTTCAAGATAAGAGCTTGACTCGGCAGGTGAACGCAGGAATCGATCTTAAGATAAATCAGCGAGACTTAAAGTTCAACAAAGAGATAAAGGTAAGTTTTGTCCCTTAAGTCGATTGTAAAGATTACGAGAAGAAGGTGAAATTCACGGTAGCGAAGCGCATGCCTGCAGTGTAATTTAGGCAAGTAGATTCGTGTAGTGAGATGTATCACGGTATTCTCGATATGCATCCACTTACGAAAGCACGCGTAGTTATTCGCTTGCTATTTCGTCTCGCTATTTACTTAACTAAAAAAATAATAAAACTATCACCTACAAAATAAAATCAAATGTCAAAAGCAATGAGGGTAGTTCAGCATCGACAATTCAGTTCTGGACTTGAGACCGATACCGTAACGTTCTGAAGCCCTAATAAAATCATTCATGAACTTGTACTTCGATTCTTCTATGCTTTTCAGCGAATGATGCCAAAGCACGACTAATTTAGCATGAAGCGATCCGTAATATGTTCTCTAAACACATGTCCGACCAGAACCAGTTCTTTTCTACTTTCTAATGTATTAAGGGATCGCTTTGTTACGGTTAGAAAATGCTAATATAGGAAGTTGACTTTTTTAAGCTTGTCATTTCTATTTCTTTTAAGTGATAATCGTTTTAGAAATGAAAAATATTTTTATGGTAAATAGTATTGAGTAGAACATTACTAAAGAGAACGACACTTCTGTATAAAAATATCGACATAATCAAAATATTTTTGACTTTCATTTAACCAAGGACCTCCAATTTATTAATAAACTTGAGTTGTTTTTTTAAATTAAACATTTCATTTATATGATGTATAATCCTTTTGTTGAATATACTATGAAGCATTTATTATTCTGTATAAATGAACGTGCAAAAGATTGATTTTAATTTTAATTTTTATATCATCACTTAACACTGGAAATCAGTAAATGTATCATAATTTAAGAAGTTTGTGGGTCAATTATGGAATAATAAAAACTGTGGTCGAGTAAAATGTGTCAATTAATTATGCACTGTTTTAAAGATTTTAAACTTTGAAGGGTTTTAAGATTTGCATAACAATTTACTTAAGTTGATATGATCTAATCCAAAAACTCTAACAGGTGGTGGTGATGTGTACATGAATACAATGATGAATGAAGAAGTTATGCTTGGTATTATAGGAAGTCAAGGAAAGAATTCACTTAATATGACTAGTGCAGTAGGTACATTTACCATGCATAACCGATACGCAGACGAAATTATACCAAGAGAAATTACCCTCTCTCTTATTTCACTGTTATCCAATCATCCCACGCTCTAATCTCATAACTAAGGTATCAAATAGTGTGTATTTTCTGCGTATGTGATTTTTATTAATCTACCAGTTAAATTTTTAACAGACAAAACTCCTTAAATTTGAATGTTCTGTAAAATCTAAGATGTAATATAATTACAATAAAATTATTAAGAGACCAAAAATTAAGAATAACTTTGAAAGCTGTTGTAAGAGTATAATGTTTGAATGAAGTCGGTTATGTTGATTTAAAAATTGTATTTTCCAGCAATTTAAAGGGACAAATTGAACGCAAACAGCAATGAAAATGAAGAGAAAACGATAAGTTTACCAACCTGGGAGCATTGATGATCGGCCGTCCCATTGCCCGCTGCTGGCGCTTCTCGTTGCTGGGAAGGCGCAGGTAGTCTTGGTCGCCGAGGAGGAACAGATCCTTTGAAATAATCATGTCCACACCGCGTAGCTGACTTCGCCGCTCCCAAGCGACACACCCCTACCCTTCTCTTCTTCTACCTCTTCTTCCTCTACTTCTTCGTCTACTTCTTCTTCTTCTTCTTCGTCAGCTACTTCTCTCCCTTTCTTTGCCTCTTGCTATCTCCAACAACCCTCACGGTCAAGGGCGCTAACGACAACTTCCGTCTCACACGCGTACCTCTCTAATTATGCGTACACATGGAGTATTACTTCGCGGCTTTTTGTCTGAGTACAAAAAAGGAGGGAGGGGCAGGGACACCGAGATCGTTAGGTCTCGCGTCCTCTGAGCGTCTGGGCGTGACAATCCAGTATGGAGGACGCTCGTAGGGCCAGCAGAGCGACGAGCACCTGGTGCGCTATCATGCTAGCCAAGGAGTGGACAACTTTCAACCTCGAGACACTCGAACGACAAAAAAAACAACAAGAACAACAACACTTTTTTCCCCGGCTACGTTAATCTTCGGCTTCAGCGTCTCCTTCTTCTTCTTCTTCTTCTTCTGAATTCGCGGCTACCTGGATTCGCCGTGTTACTCGCTGCTTTGGCTACGGCCTTTTCGGTAGCTGGTTGCCACTGGCCCACGAGAGATTCAGTGATGGATGAACCCGTTGCCTATATAGCTTGAGGACAACGAAGATTGACAGTGTTTGGGTGTGGTGATGATGATGACGTTGTGGAGGGACGCGACGTATCGTCAACGTCGATCAGTCGTCGATCAGTCCGCGATCGAGCGGTTTGCCATTGCCACTGTCAGTGGCGGTGATTGCATGACGACTGTCTGAAAGCAAATGCAACATTGTAAGATTAGTACTATTTACGTATATACGCTTGAAATGTTATTTGTTTCCTTCCTATCGTTTTTAATTTAAGAGTTATTTATTCTTTCGCTATCTGACTCGCTACTTAATTAATATGCAATGAAGACTATGGCTTTTGAAGGATGACTGTCAATCTATTAAACCAAATCAATTTTCTCTCTTTTTCGCTATAATAACATTATTTACAAAAACTGCGAAAAAATATTATTTTTACAATAATAAAATAAGGCTCTACTCGTAGAGCTACAATTCGAAGTTTATATTTTGAATCATGTTTTTCGGCATGGTTTTGACATTTTAGTGTACAGAATGATAAATTTATGAAGCAATTATAAGATAATACTTTATTCTAGTTGTAAATCTTATTTGCTATCGGAACTTATGATAATTTTACTGACATTGGCTCTACATAATGCAATATTATTACTCTGCACCCATTTCTTTTCTTTACAGCATCCATACCAGATTCATCATATTTCACTGCATTTCTTTGCAAGTAATTTTTGTAAAATAGATATTCATAAATTGCAGTTTTTTCATATCGGTTGAGATTAGAATTTGTAATGAAAAGTATAAAGATTTAAAAATTAATTATCTTGCACAGATAAACTATCCAGTAAGTATAACCAAAAAAATTTAACAATAGTGTTACATTCTATTTCTTGTGAGCTGAAATGAAAAAAAGAATTTAGAGAAATGATGATTATAATGATCTGGTACTAAATCTATATTTTCATTCCTTCTCACTCACAATAACACTCTAGTATAACACAAGATCAAAATTGACAGGCTCGCATTTATTCCCATCTTTTCGTACCGAAAGCGAAATCGAGCTTGTAAAAGAACCAGAGGTATTGAAGAGAATCGTTCGAGTATAATAGTCTACGCGAAGAGATCGAGAATTAAAAAAAATGAGAGCCAGAAAGAGAAGCAAAGTGAAAGAGGGATACGAGACGAAGATAATCAAAAGCTCTCGGTGTGCGTTAAAGCAGAAGAGAAAGAGAGGAGAGAGATCGAGAGAGAGAGAGAGAGAGAGAGAGAGAGAGAGAGAGAGAGTGAGTGAAAAAAAGAGCAGCGAGGAAAATAACGAAGAAATGGACAGAGAGCGACGCAGTTTTTAGCTCGGGTTCAACAATCTGTGTCAAACACAAACAAGGCGGCTCTGGTGCCTGCCGAGTAGAAGCGAGCGAACGCGCGCGCGCGGATCGAAATATGCGTAAAGATATCTCGCACACATTCTCTTCTCTCTCTCTCTCTCTCTCTCTCTCTCTCTCTCTCACTCACTCTTCTTGCTCGCTCGCTTTCGACTTCTTTATATCGCGTGCGAATCTAGCGGAACGTTATACTGTGATCGGTCCGCTTCGTGTCCAGCTATTTCTCTTCCCTCGGGAGGGTAGCTAGTGCGCGAGAGGAGAAAGAGCAGACTACCTAACCTTATCGTGACGCCTCTATAACCTAAAATTTAGAGAAGAGAGATAGTGAGGGAAAAGTACCGCTAACGCAAAATCGGTTAGAATATTTTCGTACACCCAAAAACATAGTATTTCATTGCGAGCTACAGATTATACCGTTCAAATATAAAAGAATTGCAGACAAAATAAATGAAACTACATGCATTCAGTAGCAGCGCAAAATTCGTTAAAAGTGCAGTTGGTGTGCCATTAAATGTAGCCGATTTATTAATCGATACTTTGATGTAAGATTTAATGCGCAGATTTTGGCAGATGGCTAGCGGCATCCGCAGCAAACATGCACGGGGTTCGACATCAAAGTTATTTTCGAATTGGGCACATGCTTATTTTTCAATTTTTTATATCCCACCCGCGATTTGTCAATGTTTTCTAAAATGTAATCAAATGTTTGTATACATTATCCCTGCTAGAATTTTCGGCTCGAACCGGTTTATCGGTGAATCATAATCTAATCCGTTTTCACACAAATTTATCCATATTTAACCGGTTTATCGTCAATCTTGTACCTTTCCAGCAATCGATATACTTTATCAATTTTCTTTGAATTAATTTACAATTTAAAAAAACTTTTCTTCCCGTACTTTCAATCAGGATTTCCGGTCTACGTAACATTATTATCATTGATTATTACTGAAAGAAATGATTTAAAATGTTCTTAATATTAATGGTAAATGTGGAGGAAATCTCGAGTTTTCTTTTGCTTGCAACGCGAACATTTTCAACTCTCGACGCGCAGGCAATATTCGATGTGCATAACACAACAAAACAGCGACAACTCTCATCCGGTTTTCTCTCCCTCTCTGTAATAATAACACACTTTGCTCGGCTCACTTATAAAAGCTACAACCCCCGCACTTTACTCCGAATTGTCACTCGTCTATAGCCGATCGTTTATCATAAAAAATTATCTGCAAACTTACGGATCGTATAAGGCTGACGATAAAAAGATCTATTCTAAAACTGAATTAAGCTGCACCTTTTTTATTAAAATAATTTAAATTTTATCGTTCGAATAGTCAATCAAAGGAACCTATAATTACAGTTTGTCAAAATTTGAAATTCTTGTGATATTGTATCATCGTTTCCCTATCAAATCCATCCGTTACCATCAAAACTAAATTAAACCCAACGTCTAGAATGCCAAAAAACCATCCTCTCGATATACAAATATACTCCAAAGAATAACAGTGAATGCAACACTGTCGATTACCTGCATCCAGCGTAGCGCGAATATACGGTATTGAAAACTCGAGAAGGCACAACTCTTGATTCTCTCGCGCTCACATACACACTCGCACGCACGCACAGATCCCGTATTATACACACTCGAGTCGCGGGCGTTAACTTTTGTCCTACACGCTGGAATATTCAGCCACCCACTAACCAAACTATTAAAAGACCGTTGTACATTTCAAGTATATACGTGTATAGATATATACACAACACGGAGAGCGAAAGAGAGATATAGTCGGGAGAAGAGGCGCGCGCGCGCACACGTCGGCGATCAGCAAAAGAATAAATAAACCAAAAGGAATTATATAGGCGCGCAGTGCGTGGAAGCGCACGTTCAAGCTCACACGCATGCACACACGCACACACACGGGAGAGCAGCAGCGGCAAGTCTGGCGATAATGCGTGTTCCATTCCTTTCCCTTTCAGTCTACCTTGCACTACTCACCTCCTCGCCCGTTCTTCCTCGATCGCTCGCTTCTCTCTCTCTCTCTCTCTCTCTCTCCTCCTCCTCTCCTATATCCCTCCCTCTCTTTCGCCCTATCTCTCTCTCTCTCTCTCTCTCTCTCTCTCTCTCTGTCTTTCTCTCTCTATCGTCGACTACTTTACCACTACAAGGCGCAAGCTATACGATGCGTACACCGTGCACACAAAACACACACACACACATGCACACACACACACAAAATACACACGCATACGCACACAAGGATAGAGAGAGAGAGAGAGAGAGAGAGAGAGAGAGAGAAGACCGACCGGCCACCGCCGCGATGTTGTCACGCGGCTTATCGACTCTACAACTACGATATATACTGACTCCAACTCGACGTTTTTCGAGCTCCGATTTATATGTGCTTCTGGCACGTCCGTGAGATCTTTCATTTACGCGTATGCGCTTCCCCCCTCCGATTTATTATTATCTTCATTCTTTCTCGAACTTGGATGATGACAAAAAAGTAAGCTCCCAATAACGAGTGTTCGGTTCTTCTTTTTAAAGACCTCCGCGTAACGCTCAGTGCACACGAACGCGTAATTCGGAGCAATATACAAATGGGGGATTCGAATTTCGCGCGGCGAAAAGCCGAGGCGATGCTGCGGACCGCTGCTGCACTTCACCGAACTGCAGCACAACAACTCTTCTCCATCTCTCTGGCTCTCTCTCTCTCTCTCTCTCTCTCTCTCTCTCTCTCTCTCTCTCTCTCTCTCTCTCTCTCTCACCTTCTCGTCGCTCCTTTTTCGGCGCTCCTCTCTCTCTCTCTCTCGCTCTCCACTTCTTTCCTCTTCACTTGGTTTTTCTCTTCGTCACGCAGTCCCCAGCAGCCGAAACAAGAGCGAGAGCGACTCTCTCTCTCTCTCACACACTCTGTCGTTCTCTCGTAATCGTTCACTGACCCCAGCTATAGCAGTCAGCTCTCTCCCTCCCCTTCCGAAAACCAATAGTAGCAGCAGCAGCAGTAGCAACAGCAGCAGTAGCGGAGCAGACGCAATTAAAAGAAAAAAGGTATACGAGAGAGAGAGCGAGAAAAAGAGAGCAGCGAAAACGAAAAAGCTGCTGCACGTAAATAATACGCAGATCGCGGGCACTCGCGTCGAGTTTTACGTACGCGCCAGTAGCAACATTTGCGTGGGGCAAGTATATGTATTTTCTCCGTTATAGCCGTGGTGTTTTGTTTTGTAGCCGCGCACTGTACTCCGCCGGAGGAACGAGAGAAACGAACGGGAGCGCGAGTAGCAGAGTAGCAGCCAGCGCCGGTCGATTTTTCCTCTCCTCTCAACACACCCTTACCCCCACACACACGCACACACATACGCGGCTACGTACCTACATGTGTGTGCATGTATATATGCATGCTCTGTCTCTGCTGCACTCTCGCGGGGCCTTGTAGGTTAGGTTATGACTCTATTTCTCTCTCTCTCTCTCTCTCTCTCTTACTCTCTCTCTCTCTCACTCGTTCGTCTCGCGCCTGCACCTATATATACATATATATATATACGCGTATATACGCCGTGTATTTAAAAAGACTACTCCCGTGTTCTTCGCCGGCGCGCGCGCTCCCCCCGCACGTCACAATAACGATATCGTCACGTTAAATAACAATGTGAACAATGCGCCAATGCACTCCCACTACGACGTGTAAATAATATATAACAATTGAAAAACTACGAGCGGCACTGCCGGCGCTTTTCTATTTAATTTCAAATTTACTTAAATATGCTCTTTCCTAATTACTTTTGTTTTTTCTCTCTCTCTCTCTTCCCAATGAATTTCCTTCCGCCGCTCTTCTGCAGGGCAGTCGCGAAGCTGCGTAGAATAGCGAACGATAGAGCGAGACGGAGCAGCCAACTACCTCCTATAATACCAAGTCCGAGAGGCTCCCGCGAGTGTAGTTGGATATCTGCAGCGGCAGCGGCAGCGGCAGCAGCTTCTCCTCCGATGGACCGAACTACTACTACCCACTACTACTAACTCGGCCGACAGCGACGAGCACAGAGAGGGGCGAGCGACGACGACACGACATCGGCGACGGTCGGACGCAGACTGAGCGGCTCTCGCGCGCCGCCGCGCGTCTATAGCTAACTGCACGATACACAGGGGCTTGCGTGTGTAGGGCCGCTCCACGACTGCCGCCGCCACCGCAGCAGCAGCAGCCGCCGGCGCAGCTCGCCACCCAGCAGCACCAAGCCGGTCGACAGAGACAGAGAGAGAGACGTGTGCATATAACGCACGGGAAAGCCACGATATGACGGCTGCTGCTGCTGCTGCTGCTGCTACTGCATATAGGAAAGGTGCGTGTGCGAAGCTAGGACGGAAATGAGAATTTCTGAAATCGCGATCCAGAAAAGCGTGCGACGTCGTTTGCGCAACCTAGCCGACGAGTCGAGATCGACCTGCTGAGATCGACTTTTTGAACGATGGAGATACAGTGGTTCGGAATAGAAGGTTTGTCACTGGTGCGTGGGGTTAACAGTTTCGTTTCTCAAATCTCGGAGCGAAGGATATGTGTACTCGGTGTACTCTTATTAAAATATCTCTGTCGAGGCGATTCGTTAATAAAGTAACGAGAGATGCAAATTCGAATGTAGAATTATTAATTTTTCTTCCGTTTGTACTGGCAATTTGAATAAAACAGTCTCTCGCGGACCGAAAAAGGCAGTGCGTGTAAAATGATCTGAAATTTAAATGTTATTCCTTATTAAATATTAATGTTGGATGCTCGATGTATGTATAAAGGCTTAGAAAGCTCAAAGCTTTCTTGTTTCGATACTTATATTTTACTTACTTTTGTAATATAATAACGTCCAGAGTACTTATCGCAATAATTGCGTACTGTACAATACTTAACAGTTGCAAGATACGAATCAAAGTTAAAAATTTTTTTGAAGTTTCCGACCATGTAACCTATATGAGTAATACTTAATTTTCTTTCCGGCATTTCTTACAAATGATCCGACATTTATATATACGATAAAGTCCCAGGCAATAAATATTTATCAAGGCTATATCGTATAATTGAAATTTCCAATAAATCTTCGACCTTCATCGAGTCTTTCCGGAACTTCAAGACCGCCCATTTCTCAATTTTTCCCTCGCGACACCTTTTTCGTATATACATATATATATACAGTGGAGTCTGGCCTGTATATGTATATATGTGTAGAAGCGAGTGCGCGATAGTGCGAAGGAGTTGCATAGCTGCAGCTTGCAAATCCGAGAGAGAAAGCAAGCACGTACACATACACACACATACACACACGGAGCGTTGCATGCACTCTGGGCGCATGTGTGGCATATAATGCACGCGACTGGTGCTGCTACTGCATCGGCGCAGCTCTGGAGCGACGACGGCAGCTGCGCCCTGTTATGTATCCTGGAGAAATTTCTCTCTTGCATGCGCGCTCTGCTATTGTCTCTCTCTCGCTCGCTCGCTCTTGCGACGCTATAGGTGCAGTATATACATATATATATATATATATAT
>UELV01156772.1:0-40000 GCA_900490015.1 Megastigmus stigmatizans
ATATATATATATATATTAATTACAAGATTAGTTTTGTATAATCTGCTATTTTTAGTAGTTGTAAATTTTTATAAATTTTTAAATTATTCATAAATCGCTTTATGAAAAGTTTTATTTATTCTTTTTATAAACATATATTTATATATCGTTCTCGAAACGAACATTATAGTTTATAGCATTTTTTTGTAATTATACACACGTTACAAGCAAAATAAGTTATAAACACAAATCAGTCTTATATGACCACACTACTCAATCTATAAAATCATTGTGATTTAATAGTTAATATACCTTTACTCATATTTATAATTAATATTTATTAATTAAAGATAAATAATGTCTTAAAACTTGTACTTTTAAAAATATGAAATTTTTGTTCAATCACTCATATGTACAATAACATATTAGATCATAGATTCGTTATTTTCTAGATGACTAGTTTGAGGACTGAATGTATAAGTTTACGTACATAATTAAGTGCGCCGAAATTAGTACAATTTGCAATATTCCCCTGAGCCTATCTTTAATATTCTTAACTTTTCATCGCTGAAATATTTCGATGATATCTGTCTATAAAGCATCCCTGCAAGTCCATTTTTTTTATAAATTTTCTATATTTTTGCATTTTTTATCGTTGTAAGTTAGTTTTCTTCTCTGATTAACAAAGGCAGTATAACCGTCAGAACTTCATTTTCTTTTGTGATTCTATCAAGGCATTTTGTAATTTACAATGTTACAATAAAACAAACATACAAATTGCACGGAGTTTTGACTTTACATTATTTGCACTAGGGACATAAACATTTTGATTTTGTTTCTGCACATATATTAAACAATCTTCCATTCATTATTTTACCAGGCAATCAAAGTTACACACTAATTAGCAAACAAGCAAACGTAAGCAGTTAAATGCCAATGTCACAGTTCGATCTATCACACGATACGAGAGAAGAACTTTAACTTCTTATTGTATACGTGAATTTTGATTATTAATAAAAACTGTACGTTCCCACTGAATTCTCCGAAAACTACTACTTCTTACTCTATGCCGAATGTATTTGTCTCCTCGACTGCTAAGAGTAGTTTCTCGTAAAGAATTTCTGGCGTCGGATAAGGTGGCAAATCTAGCCGGTTGAAGCACGTATGTGCTCTGCAATAACAAAAACATATTGTTAAAATAGCAAGAAATAAATCAGGCGCTTCTTTTATGTAATATTGTTTTGAATCCATGCAATTTTTCAGAAATATAATCATCATTCTTGGAATTATTTAAAAAAGAAAATTTTCATCTTACCTAGGTAAGCTATTTGGCCTCCCCCACTTCTCGATGCAAAACTTGCGCGGTCCAGTCGAGCCCCTGAGAGCAGCGAAACCCTCGTAAGGTATGCTCGACGTACCAGTGACGAACTGTAGCAACCTCAGTCTCTGCTCGTTCGTAAAACGACTGATGCTACTCCAGAACCACTCGATCACTGGATGAGCATCGTGATAACCGCTACGGTACTCTGTGTGCGCTCTCCAGTCATTCAGGTCGATTTCCGCAGCTCCCGCAATCACGAGCTCAAGTTCGCGTGCGTCAAAAACTGAAACCAGTCGTGGATCGACGACCTCGTAGAAGCCCCTGACAAGAGACTCGGTCTGCTCCGCAACTCCGCGCTCCAGACGCCACCGCAATATTCGCTCGAGGTATTCCTTTTTATTCTTTTCCGTCACCGGAATGTTCCTGCCACCTGGTTTCAATTCGCGCTCAGCAACTCGACCTAGGTAATAATTATACATTGATATTGTATTTAAAAATTGAACCTGTCATTCTCTTATGAATCGTAAGTGCTTCAGATGTAAAAAAAAAAACAAAATTCAGAACATATAAGAAAGCAAACCTAATAGTTCTTCAGTGACGGAGAAGGTGAGCTCGAGTGGCTCGATACTAATATCTTTTTCTCTGATCCACATCAAGCTCTGGTGGAACTCTTGATCCAAACTTTCAAGATCGCTCAAACTCGCGGCGATTCTTAGTAGCGCCTTGTAAAATGGACGCGTAAAGAAGGCATCCAGCAGATACTGATGGACGAGCGCGAGGCCCAAGACACGTCCCGAAAACCGGAACCAGTCGTGATAGTTGTCCACGAAAGCAGACATAGGAGAAACTTGGACGGTGTAGGTGTCATTAGCCGAGTACTCGAAGAGGCCGTAGTAAGGGTTGAAGAGCTCGCGAGATAAGTGGAAGAAGAATTCACGCGATGGACCACCATAGTCGAGTCCCTCCTCGCGATCGAATATTACGACTAGTTTTCCTTTCTGGAGATCTTTCTTTGAAACAGCCATTATGTGGGTAAAGGCGTCCTCCAGCAGATGCTCGCGACGAATGTGTAGCCTGCGAAGAATATTTACTATGTTAAATTTGAACTATAATTGCGAAGGAAATCTATTCGTTAAAAGTTTCTTTGACTCACTTTAATTTGCCAGGGCCTTGACCATAACCTTTGCTCTCGAGCTTCCTGTAAAATGTTCTTAATTTTGCCTCAAAATCTCTTCTGTAAGGAGCTGGTGCTCTTGCAGAAGCTCTTGCTAGGCCGGGTGATGCATGTGGACTATTTAAAGGTGATCTCCCGACGTTACCAGGTATATACGACATTATTTCTTGTTCAAACAAACTGCAAGAGAAAGTTTTGCTATTGAGTTTTTTATTGCAAAATTCTCTTTCCACCAAAATTTTTACAATTTTTACACGAGAAGTTAAATATTTACTAGACACTATACCTTAGTAGTAGAGCAAGAGGCACATCATGGCCGAGTCTTTGCAATGCTATGCTACCCTCGACTCGAATTGCATTGACTTTCTCTCTCAGTGCAACGTTCTGTCCGAGACCCGAATGCCTTTCTTTTAATATATCCATAATATTAGGCTGACGCAAAAACGCGACAACTTTGTCATTATAGGCAACCGGTATATCCGGGGCACTGGTCGTCATGGACTGTTGAGGTCGAGGAGGTGGGACTGGAGCTTCATCCATCAGCGTTCGTGGATGTGCTGCTTCTGTTGGTAGCCGAGGGTCGATGAAGGATGTAGCCTTTCTTGCATGGTTAATGAAAAACCTCTGTAAAAGTTAAAACACGGTTAGGATCAGCCAACTATTTTAATGTTTTTTTATATTAATTCCTGATGAATCGATTGACTGACCTTTCCAGTTCTGTCGAGTTTCGACTCGTACCCAGTAGGCAGATCCTTGGTTTGATCAGCAAACAAGTTGATGAGGGCGACTAGATCCCTATTGTGCTCGTACCTCGGAAATACTCTGGGTTCCCTCCTGATCTTACTAATCATGTATTTGAGACTCGTGTTTCTATTGTACAATTCCATCGCTTCGACGTTCGTGTGAAGGACGGTGAAAAAGTCGGGCCTGGTCAGAAATTGCACAGCCGGTGTCGTCGTAATGTCGAACGGCTCCGATGATGTACCGCTACTACTCGGGCCGCTGTTGCTGCTGTTGCTTCTTTCCGGTTGCGGAGGCTGCTGAGGCGGGGCTTGTGAGTCGGAACGTATAGAACTCGAGCTCGACGACGATACTGTGGGCTCGCGATCTATATTGTCTGGTCGTGAAATTGTGCGTCGCACGCTCTGATAGCGACGGTCCAGTTGCTGGAGGCGCATGTCGCAGCCAGCGTTGCGAGTCGATAGACCTAAAATAGTTATAAAAATTGCAAATTTATTTATCATGAGACTGGAATTTCTTTGATTATAATGAGAAAAATGGAATTTTATGTGCTCACCTGGACGTTGCCATGTAGTTGTGCGATTTATATGATCGATATAGAAGACACGACCGTGACTATCTATTCGTGCTTCCCAAGCTGAAATAAAGCATTTCAATTAGAAATATATTGGCTGTAACAATGAATCTTAATTTAAATTTTTACTGTTTATTACAATTCCGGGAAATATGTAATAACAAAAATATTTTCTTTTACCATATAAAACAAAATTTTATAGCTTTACATTATTTTATTTACTTTGTTAAAAAATAATAAAAATTATAATTTATTTGACCCTCAAAAGCTATTAAATACTTAATAATTGCGTGAATAAAATGAAAACAGCATACAAACAGAAGCTGAAGTGACTAATACGAGTCTGCAAATAAAAAAAAATCTCAAGGAAAATGTTTTATTAAACTTACAAGAGGGCAAAGGTTCCTCGGAGGATGTGAGAGCTGAACTACCGGTTGGACACATGGGCAAAGGACGCAAAGGCTTCGGCCGATGTGTAGGGGTGGGCGGACACTCGGACTGGCTACTTGTTCCGGCTACTTCCGGCCTTGACAGTGGACGGTGCGGCCGAGGCGAGCTCAATAGCGCAATGCTCTTCGTCACGGCCGTTCGAGTCTGCAGTTCGAGAAAGAATTAATTTTGCAAATCAAATAATTCACATTAACTATTTACGATTTTTTTATGAAATATATGATCTTTATTTTTCAAAAAAATTAAATTTTGTTTTACTTTTTGATTATATAAATTCATGAAATAGATTAGATAAAAATTATCAAAGATTTAAAAAATTAGGGTAATAATTATTATCTAATACCATTTAATAGCATTTAATCAATTAATTTGTTTTTCTTTTTTTTTCTATAATTAACTTCAGTTTTAGTATAATGATTATATTATGAACAAAAACTGATAGTTTTGTCTTTTTTTTTTAAGTTGATTGTATAAATTCAGGTATCAAATAAAATTTATAGCCGTCTATGTACTCAATGTATATTTATGAAACTGACTTCAAAGAAGAGTGAGTCAGGCAATCACACATCTGATGATGCGTGATAACGTAACGCAATCGTGTCTCATTGAGAAAAAAATTGTAGAATTTTATATTTCTGAATAAGTTAAATAATACTTGAAAATCCTGCCTTGATTAAAAATTTTATAACAAAAGAATAAAATTATTTGTATATATGAAATGCACAATAAAAATACTGATTTTTATAAGAAAAAATGTAGTTTAATTGTATCCTTTTACCTTCAAATTTGATGCTTCATCAACATCAACAATTTCAAAACCAAAACAGTCTTCTGGACGCAGAGGTGCTGAAAGCTTTTGAGCATGTCTTCTTGGCAATTTCAATGGTACAGATGATAAAGCATTTGTTCTGTACAATGGTTTATGTACCGCACGTGGTGGTAGTGGAGGAGGATTTGGATACAGAGTATCGTAAACAGAATCTGAAGATGAGACACCACCAGTGCTGCGCCATAACTGATAATATTCAGCTCCTTCACAAGATGCATGACCATTTGTGTCCGTTGTTTTCTGTAATAAAGAAAGTAGTTAAGCTTTAATATGTTTTGAATATATTTTAATTTATTTATGCAATCAATCTTTCATATTTACCTTTTTATTTCTTCGCAGATCAGTGACTTGTTGTGATTCAGGATCAGAGTTACTGCTTTCACTACCCATAAACATACCAGAATCAATGTCCATGGACGACATTGCAGTAAGAACATCACGATTTTCCGATTCAGCCAGCTGTGCTTCTGCTGCTGCTTCATAAAGATTAACCAAACTTGGCAACTTAAATGGTTTATTACGATTAACCAAAACAACATCATTATCACAAGCTGAAGATCCTTCACCCGAGGAAGAATCTATCACAGGAATTTGTAATGGTAGAGAAGCTGCACCATCAATAGAATCACAATTCTGATCATGTCTTGAGTCATTATCATTCGACCTATTATTACTATACAACGAACAACATCCAGAAGTAGATTGGGAACTATCAGAATTGTTTACATTACTTTCAAGACACCTTGTAAAATTTTTTTTAGATGGCTCATTCTTAGGTAATTGTAAAACATTGTCAGGTTGAGTATCTTGTAAAGAAGTTTGAGTAGTATTATCAGTAGTGCCTGTAGAACTAACTGAACCAGCTACATCAATATCATTAGAGCTACTGCTCTGAGTTTCAGATTCGCATCTCATTGGTTCAGTTAGATTATTTTCTATATCATTCTCCATAATTCTAATTGTATCACTTCCACTGTCACAGCTTGTACGACCATTTTCCATAATAACAGCCTCTCGACTTATTGATAACATAGCATTATCCAAATTTCTTGCTTCTGCAACATTGTTATAAGCATAATTATCATTTCTAGTTGTGGTGTCCTCATTTTCGGCATCTTGTGAACAGTTATTGCTTTCCTCTTGTCTGGTGTTATCTAATGAAGTAAACTCAGTCTCTGCTTGAGTGTCTCCAGCAGTTCCGTCATCCTGCTTAGACACCATGTCTTCAGAGCCTACTTCTGATGGCATTTCTTTTGGTTATACATAACAAATAAAATATTGCATCCCTCCTTTCGAGGTGATTTATCTGTAAAATAAATAAAAACCAATGTAAAAATATATTTATGAATTTGAAATAGAGGAGAAACTTTTCTAAAATTTAAGTACACACTAAAAGAAACAATAAATAATAACTTTAAAAAAATATTAAAATTAAAAAATGGAAACTCTATATAATTCTAGGCAATTCTAAGTATTCTATGTAATATTATGATTTAATTATTTTTAATAAATAAACCTTGTTGTGATCTTTTATAAGAAATATGCTTTCAATTTTGGATGTCTAAATTATACAAATATAATCACTTTTATCTACCAGAAATAAAAACAATATGAAAATAATGAATATTTTACAGGAGTTAAAATCTAAAAAAAAAAGTAAAAAAAATTATTGTAAATGAAAATTAATCCAGTCACAGTAAAATTCAAATTACTCTTTGCTGCAAGACAGCAATGCTAAATACAATCATATAAACGTACGACAGCAAAACAAACCATCGCAAAATTTTCGAAAAATAAAAATTCGCTGAAGCAGGAATCCACTCCAAAATAAAAAACTAAAACTGCATGCATACTAAAAAAGAAATTAACTCGAACAAAAAATCCAATCAATATACAAAACGAAGCCCAAAGAATACGTCCAAATTCAGCAAGACGAGTCATCCGAAAAGTAAACACACCCTTACACAGAAACATCAATAGAAAGTGAGATTGGAAAACAGAACACCCTGGGCCGAAAATCCACTCGCAACGATCGAATCCCAGCTACGAAAACACGTTTCTATAGGTATATCTCTGACTTTCCCTCTCTCTCTATCTCTCTCTCTCCCTCTCGCTCACTCGCAGACATCAGGATTCGTCCACGGCGTTTTCGGCGATGTGGTACCGCGCGACGTAGAGGAAGGAGAGATAGACGAAAACGCGTAAGGTAGCGGAATATCCTTACCTCGCACGTCACATCGCAGCGCCGCTCGTTTACTCAGACTCCTGTTTCGCGCGTGTCCGCATACGCGTGTGATGACTGCGACTCGCTCTTGCACCTCTGCCACGTCCCTCTCACTCACTCACTCTCTCTCTCTTTCTATCTCCTATACTTATATGCGTCTCTCAAACGTCTTCCATTTTTAATTAGGCTCCTTCCGATAATTTTTGCGCCGCTGCCCCTGTATACGTGATAAACGACGGGACATCGACGACGACGACGGCGACGACGACCGTGCGTTGTTGTATGCGCGTGCAGGCAGCGGCGGATGCGCGGCAAACGTGAATGGGGCTGACGGGATTCTCTGTATATATTTAGTGGTAGGTTATATACTGTTTCTCTCTCTCTTTTTCTTGTACATATATAGGTATAGATGTATACATGTGTCATGCATGTGCGCTTGCTCCGGACTAGCAGAAGCGATTGTGGGGAATTTCTAGGGTATTTCTTTGCCGGCATCATTGCGCAATTCACATGGCGGGATATTTGAAACATTAAAATGTACCGGTCCTATTAATGGATGCAAATTCTAATTTTATACTTCTAATTTGACTTAAAAAAAGTTTTTAGCAATTTAGGCAGTCTTTCAATAACTTAACACGAAAAAATAAATAAAGAATTATTTTATGCACCAAATCAAGATTTATAATTACTTAAATATGAATCATATCATATGCACGTATGGGGATAAATTATTAATTATAGGAGTAATTTTGTGATTGTGCATTTTAGAATTAATTATTCGTAATGTCTAAGAAACCTTACATATAATAATTTTCAAATTTTGAAGCTTGAAATTTTTTTTCAACTTGTTATCGTAGCAGACTGAATTTTAGTTTTATATTTTACTGTGGGATGTCGCTTTGAAAACAAAAGGAAATATAAGCTACTATTATTATTCATAAATATCTAAATTTGAACTGAATTGTTAGTAAATCAAAACAACAATATAAATATAGTAAATACAAAAAATATTTATAGTAAAAAAATTTTTCTATTCGGTTGAGCTCATATAGTATAATACACTTATACTATAACGCACCTTATAACTTATATATTTATCTAATCTTCAATAATAATAACGATAACTACCTGCAAACAAAATCTTTTGGTTTGTACTAAATTAACTTATGCTTGGCAATTAAAAATGAATTATGAAAGCACTTTATTTAGAACGATTTACCTTCAAAAAAGGTTATAATAATATAGTAATTTATTTTCTTTTTATTATAGGCGTAACCAGAAAATACCAGTTATTCTGTCACTTCACACAATACCTAAAATCATATCGTTGACCCAATTAGAAATGATTTTCGCCAAATTTTCTTATACAAACATTTCCCATTCAAAGCGCGTCATTGCATACAGCCATAAAATGAAAACAAGGATAAAGTGGTATAAAATTCATTCCCTTCCGGTCAGCTCTACTTGACTGTTCTCGCAAATAATATTCCAAACTAAAGTCAGAAAATAGTCGCCCAAAGCCAACGGATACACAGTTAAAAAGATTTATATAAAACGGCTCTTCCGAGGTAATCCAATACGCTCGGTTCCGCTTAACATTAGCTCTTCTCTCTCTCTCTCTCTCTCTCTCTCTCTCTCTATCTCTCTCTCTCTCTCTCTTTCTCGGTCTCGCGCGAAGAGCTGCTGTTGCTGCTGTGCTGTTGCCGGCAAACCGCCCACTGCACACGCGGCCGAGCGTCAGCTCATCTGTTCATTGTTGACGCAGACCTTTTTCTCTCGCTGCGTGGTTGCCAGCATCGTCGTCTTCTCTCTCTCTCTCTCTCTCTCTCTCTCTCTCTCTCTCTCTCTCTTCCTCTCTCTCCTGATGCATCGCCTAAGTCATCAGTCCTTGCCTTGCTTAAGATGGGACAACTGATACACGCAAACTCTCTCTTCCTTTTAGCTCGAATTCTATTTTCCTCAGCCTCGACGAAAAGCTGGAACATCTGTTCACCAGAACGGATCGACTCGAGTAAATCACATTTTGTTATACCTGAAGCGGAAATGTTTGATTTACGATTTTTCGTATACGCGAAGAAAGACTTTAACAAGTTTGAAGTTTATGAATATGATCGAAATATGACTGCAAGGATGTACAATACTAAAGGAGTTTCCATAAATTATGTTTGAGTTCCAGCATTGGATTCTTAAACATGTGTTTACGCTTTGTTTTTATAATTTTTGTTAATTCATTCGCGATATTAATACAGATTGCATATTCATTCTGCATGCAAGAGTAATAAAAATTACAATTTTCATGTAGTACTATACTGATGCTTATAGGTACACACCGATGTAGTAATTAAATAATAATTGCGTTGATATTTCTGTTTTCGACACTTTCAGTATTAAATAGTTGTTTATATTGGAACTAATAAGCTTCAACTAAATTTAAAGGCATAATACTTACACTTAATTTTTTTTTATTTTTCAAAGAAGTAGTTTAATTTGCAGGAGTTATCCTTCATTTCATAACAAGTCATTGAAAATCTTAGAACCCATAAAAATAAAGAAGCTTATAATTATTCCTCACCCTTTTTTTAAGTCAGGATTAAAACTTTCAGTGACAACAACAGTTTCCCTAATACGGAGTTACTAAAAAATGAGTTTTTAATGATTGCAGAAATTTCAACATCTTTAATTTACATATTCGTGGAATATTAAATTAAAATTCTACTTCAGTAATAAATTTTTTTCTCTGAAAGATTAAGAAAATTATCTAACGCATAATATGAACTCTCTTTTTATAAGAGAAATTAAAGTAAAATAATTTATGACTATTGCGTATACTATAATATATATATACAAGTTTCACTTTCAGTTTACAGTTCTACAATATTCAATAATAATACTACATATAGTATAGTTATGCCTATTGTTTTGACTAAGCAAATGTATTCGATGTTGTGATTTATTGTCTGTGGAGTGGACTTGTTTGCATGTATGTGATAAAATGTATGCAGTAACACGGAAAATCAGTTGCAGATTTTCACATCAGTGAATCTAATAAACGTGTTCTACTTATACAAAGAACTGCGTGTGGCAGCTTTTAGATTTACTTTGCTTGAAAGCAAAAGCGCTAAATATTTATGAATAATATCGATAACAATATATTACCAATCGACATTCTCAAATCTTTCTCTTCTACTCATCTTGAAATTTCCCATCCAAACCTAAAAATTAGTAAAAATACTATACACATAATTACTATACGCGCAAGCAATGATAGACTTATGCGCGGAAAATCATCAAACATATGCATGCATGTGGTTCTCAATAGAAATCATCGAATAATAAGATCTCGTCACATAAATCGCATCACACGCGAAATAATCACGGCGTATATTGCACGCATTTATAAAATATAAGATAGACGATAGGAACAGCGAGTGGTCTAAATTACCGGTTACCAATATACCACGCAGCTACCCAATAATTTGCAATAATTTCCCTCGCGTCCAGCTCTCGCCGCTCCCTGCACCTATACATACACACACACATATATATATATAATACTCGGACGGTGTATACGAATTTTTGTCGGCGTCGGGCGCTTTTCAAACGGCCCGGAGCGAGGAATGCAAAACACAGCGGTAGGTGACCGTTCCAATACAGCTATTACTATACCTATACCTCTCCGCGTCAGCCAACTAAGACTCGCAGAAAACAAAACCGCGCGGCGCGGAGTGCTGTAAAAGGCCGTTCGCTCGCTCGCTATATAGGTTTCAAACTCGACGTCCGTGCTCCCGCTCTAAGCTCCGCCGTATAGTATTTCTATAGCCTGAAAATGGAGGTCAGCCGGCCGAACCGCGACTCCCCGCGATATATACTATATTCCGCTATATAGCGAGGTATTCTACTCGCTCTCAACGGCGGAGAGGGGCAATAAATGCGCGCAAAATGATAAGCGCACCGAGTAGAGCAACACCTGCAGCTGTCGTCTTCTGTCTTTCGCGCGTCCAGTATCTAGAACAATGTGCGCGGCAACTTTTGGAATGAAAAAAAGATAACAGAGAGATAAGAAGAGTGACAGAGAGAGAGAGAGAGAGAGAGAGGATCGTGTATAGCCAAGGAAGTTTCAACGGTATGCGATGTATACATATACATCGGCTGATAGCGGAGTGAAAGGCCGTGACGGTGAGCGCGGGGCCAAAAACAGGATGAAAAGTCCTTGGCTGTTTTTTTTTTTTTCCTTTAAACTCGCCGTAGCGGTGCCACTAGCTTGTATACGCACTCCTTATATATACGTATGGTCATGGGATATATTCTGTATCTGTATCTGCCACTGCACAGGGATACCATCGAAGGAGATCTTCTCTCGCGGCGTTTTTGCACAATTCACTCGCACGCGGTGTTCCTCTTTCTTTTCCTTCGCTGTACGCACTTGTAGGCACCAGCTTACGTCAGACGAAGAGCGCGATTACATGCTCCTTTTTCGATTTGCGCGCACCTTCTCTCTACTACTTTTATTTTGCGCGAGACTCGATATTAGACGATGGAGACGCGTGAAAATTCGCTCGCGTTTAAAACGCGACGCGATGAGAAGGACGGATAATGATACTTGAGCGGTATAGTGGATGGGTGTAATGAAACGGTCATTAGTGATAAGGAATTGTGTCTTTTTTATATGGACGGATATGACGGAAATTTGTGTAATATCATTTTTGTCGACAGCAATTGTGTTATTATTCATTGCGAGCTGAGAATTGCATAGTTGTGCATAATAAATATAGTTAAAAATTTAAATATCGAAGCTTGTAATTCCCCAGTTTCTGTGTTTATTAGCATCCGCGCGGTAACTCCCGTAAATGAGGATACCGAACTTGAGTAAATTATATAACCCAAGACATAAATATCTTCCTGGAAATCTACCTGGAGCTAGTTCCAAAACAACAGCTGCATTTCTACCTGAATTTTCAGGCGGATCTCCAGATGGATCTTTTCCACAGGGCATAGGTAAACAGCTTCGGCAGATGCTTTGGTGCACGTGTCCCATATTGCTATGCGAATTTTCTACTTGCTTGGATTTTTTTATTTACCTGTCATAAAACTAGGATCTGTAACGCACTTTCACATTTCGTATACCATTTACCGCGATTATAATGTATGCGCACACGGCACATTTTTTAACCCTTGATTCATTGAATTTTCTATTATAGTTATACATGTGAATTTCGTCTTGATGAAATTCAGTGTGGCTTTGAATGCTGGAGCACATATTTTGTTTAACGTTTTCCTGTGAAAAAAGAGTCGCATAAAGAGGGATAAGATAAAAATGAAAAAGAGACCATTGTAATTTTATTTATATAACGTCTTCTGTGAATAAATTGATGTTTTTTCACGACTGCGATCAACTATCGTTCATTGAACTTTCAATAAAAACATGCCAACCGAGAGCTTGTGTCATACAATTCACTACGATAATTAAATATTATGTAATCAATTAAAAAAAAATCATTCGCAAAAAGAAATGATAGAGAATGTTTCGAGCTTCTATCGCGGACAAAGTTCTTTGACCAAACATGAAAATAAACGCAAAAAGCTAATTTAATTCACTAAATCTGAATTTACATAGCAAAGCGAATGAAAACATAAACAGTGAATCTTCGTGGAAGAACTTGGCAAATAACCGCAAACAGTAATAAACACAACAAAGAGACAAACGCAGTTTGTCAACTGTAGGTACATGACAATTGCCTTTTCTAAAATTACAATTTGTGTAAAATAAATCAATAATGCTATAAGTTTACTGTAATAACACTCATACTATACAGTCGATTTTAGAATTTAACACTGCGTAAATGATAGTTAGCTGTAACGAGTACATATTAATAATCCCTTCAACCTAAATTAGAATGCAGTAACTCTTGCCAATGCATTGTTAAATAGTCTCTTAATTAAGAGCAGCAATAAACTTAGGATCGTGATTGTTTTAAGATTGATAATATTACTATAATTTTAATACTTATTTGTCTGAATATGTATACATATACCTACTCTGTATGATTTATGATACAAAATGTACATATATTAATACAAACTCGAATAAAGTTTAGATTGTTTTGGGTATGTATTTGAATTATTTTTCACGTACAAATATCAATTTCTATTTTTTACATGAAATAGTTCATACAGTAGTTAAAAATTTGAATCTATTATCTAATAATGCTTGAACTAAGCTATTGGTTTCTCTTTATTTTTGTTATCGGAATTCTCAATTATATATTCATAATGTACAATAACAGATTTAAATTGCTACTTGCGCTTAAAAAACACGCAAACTTAATTTCAAGTTTGTCACTCGGGTAAGTAAATTTTGAATTCACCTCGAGTTGACAACAGGAAAATTTTTACTCGATAAGTTCTTAACGGAAATGAAATTTGTATCGGAATTCTGCAATTTGATTACGCGTAAAATTCAGAACTTTGCGATAATCGATTACAAATACCTTTACCAGACTATAGATATATTAATTTCAAATCGATAAACAATGTTTTTGTCAGTATAGGTATAAGTACATAAACATTTCCAACAATGCTTCGCTATTTGTAAATAACAGATATGCTTATCTTGAAACATTGATAACGCGGCAGTCTCTACGGGGGGCTAAGACAAATAGTCGTACAATTTTCTCTCGACGCAAGATATTTTTCGCTTTTCTCCATCGGCCGCTGCACAAAGGAAAAAAAAAGCGCTCGTATAACGCAACGGATCCTCCGCTTGGCGCAACGACACAAACACACGTACCTATACATATATGTATATAAATACAGACACGCTCACGCGTCACTTGCGCTTTCAGAGCCGCAAAGCGCGCGCAGTTTTTCGACTTTGCGCTAAAAGGCGGAAAAATATCAAGTCTCTGTGGTGTGTTTGTGTGTGGTGTATATTATCGCGTGACGCATTGGCCGCGAGGCAAGTAGTGAGAGTCTCCCGCGAGAGTGAGAGAACGTCAAAATAACAGAGAGGGAATATTGTAGGACTGGAGGGGAAAAGAGGAGAAAGAGCAAAAGTGGCGTGGTAAAAACATCCGATCTTCGTCCTATATATCTGTATCTCTCCCTCTTTATGCGTGTGTGTGTAGGTCTGCGGCCTGGGTGTGTAAGTGCTACGGCGGCGATTTAATTAACGAGACGCGACGACGACGCTGTCCTTCGGAGATGCTGATCTATCGAGGCTTTTAATGATATGGCGTGTGTGTCGAGTCTGCGCAGCGTTGATAAGAATTAGTCGGAATCGACGCCGAGCCTCCCATGAGAATTTGTAGATTGTGCCTTGCTAGTGCGGTTTTTTCTTACATTCGGTGTTTTTTTCATTTCGCGCTATATAATACTTACTTTTTTTTTTGGAAATGGATCGTTTCAGTGAGTTTTGATTGTTATCAAACTGCCTATATGGATCTGCGTCGCGGTAATGAGAAATGAGTTTTCAGGTGCGCAGATAAGTTTTTGTCGACGTTCGTTATGCGTCGTTGGGAATGTGCGACGCTATTTTTTAATAGCATCAAAACACCGATAAATAGATGAGGGGTAAATATTAGTCTCGAACTGCATGCTCGTTTCTTCATGTTGAAATGAACGATGTACAATTATTTTTTCGACAAGTCCGAGTAGTTTTTTAAAACGTCATTTTGTTTTCAAACAACTTCTAGAAACAAAGTTTCAGAAAGTTTTGTTTATTACCTACTGTGCAAATTGCCGTAACAGCTATTGTAGCTTGCCATTCGGACTATTGATAATTGACTAAAACTGTAACTATTCTTTCGGACTATTGATATGGATCAATTTTTACTCCATAATGTAAAATAAATACTTTCGAGATTAAATTCATATAATAATACTTAACAGAATTGATCAAAAATATAAAAGTGTTTAAGCTTGTTTAAAAATGTGAACAATTCCCAATGAGTCACTGGTAATGACTTGGAGTTCGTCGAGACAGTTGCTTACATATCAATATTTTAAAATTACATTACAATTAAAAGGTACGAAGAAAATAATTTATTTAGATAATAAAGTTATAAATATCTGTGTATGTAATTCACATTTAATATAAAATTCTAGATTTATTTAAATACAGTATATGAACAGCTTTCTCTTTATACTTTCTATGGTCCTGAAAATAAAGTTTAATAATAACGATTAAAAATCTGTCAAAGGATTGATCCTGTTTTGAATACAAGAATAATCTCGATTGATTTGAAATTCGCAAGTAAAAAGAAGAAAAGATTTCAACAAAAGATTGAAGGTGATGAAAATATATACAATTGTATTATACCATACAATTTAGAAATTTTATTGAATCCTGATAAATGGATTTTAAAAGTAATTGCTAGCTAAAATGCTTGTGCAGGATTTTATTGTTGAATTTTAAATTATCAGCATCAAACTAGACAAGTCAGCTTTTACTTTTAACGTTTATACCGCAAAGTTTCACTTGATTGATTAAACAAAAATTGCGCTGTTTTTTTTTTCTTTATTCTTCTGCATATATTTAAAGCAGAGCTTGGGAATAATATTTTTGTTCTTACGCGAATCTTGATGCAAACTATATTTTAGTCGCAAGTAAGAAACAAGGCAAATATAATATTATCTTCAAGACGCTCGCGGGTTATTTTTTTCGGTCACGTTTGGCTATGTCATGAAAATTTTCTACTTGCGTGCGCACACTCGACATGCAACATATATTATATTATACATGCATTTCATTTTGTTGACAAGACTTTCATTAAAGAGTTTCCACTTTCTAGCGATTCAGAGTATCGACTTTAATATAAAAAGAATCTATTTTTACATTTATTTATATGCGTATGTATTTTAGTAGAAAAGCTAAGACAAATTCACAATTTTCAGAGAATGAATATATAAAAAGTAATGAATTTACCATGCTCGGGTAAAAGATCTTTCCATTCTCAGTCAGATATATCAAAGTTAATCGTAATAGACGCACGAGCGCGTTATCGATACATGAATCGCGCCATATATATATTCCACGATGTTCTGGGCGTCACAAATTAGACTCGATCGTCTTAACGCGTAGGTATAAATATACACACAAATTATTCGAGCCGTCGAGTTAACTGAATATCAACAACGAGGAATCTCAATAAGCTCTCGATGGTTCACGTATATCATTTGCGTCACATTTAACAAAAGGGCCGAAAATCGTGTGGCTATTGGCCTTGACGCGAAGACACTCAAACACATCAAGAATCATACGGAAGAAGCTAATGCATTGAATATTTGATTTTTTGTATATGCCTGAAAAAACTAATGAGAAATACCTGTACTATAACAATTTTCCGGTACCTATAACGTATTCAGCATTTGTACTTATTTTCAAACTTACTCAAAAATAAATTAATTGATATACAATTATATACTATAGTCCCAGTAAATATTAATTTTATTCTCCGGTATAAATCGTATACATATAGTGGAAAAGTTCTTATTTCAAAGAATCGTTGCGATCGTTAAATATATTCTTATCTTTTAGTGGTCATAGATACCAAAGTACCTAATAATTAAAAATATATTATGCACTAAAGATTCTGGAAAAGTTATAGATAAAAAATTCATAAAACTGTAATGTGTTGTATACTATGCTTAATTGCTTTGACATCGACATGTGATCCATAGATCTATTATGAAGTTGTGTATTTAACATTGATTTTATGTACAGAAAGAGAAAGTGTATCGTTGGTTTTATTTTATTATTACAGCTAATAAGTATATTCCTATGTAAATAATTAAGGAAACACTTATTAACCAACGATACAGTTTGTTTGTAGAAATAAGAGAGCTTAAATTGTTTGCACGCCGATTGTAATATTAATGTTGACTTTTTAAATAACCGGCTCTTACATTTCTCTTTTATTGAGATTTAAAAAAAAACAGAAATTGCAGACGGTACCGGGGGGGGGGGGGCGGAGTAAACGTAAAGCATGCAGACGAGCTTTACGCAATTGTATAATAAAGAATAACGATAACGATAAGAAAATGTTGAATGATTTTGTAAGAATATATCCAAAGAGAAAGAGAAAGCAACGATAAATAATAAATTAGCCAAAACATTATTGAATTAACAATATAACCTTGTCGAGGAAACCATCCCATAAATAATAAGATCTTTTAGAGAACAATTTCAATGATTTTAATTTTTGCCAAATGACATATACTAATCGAAACAATATAGCACGTGCTAATCAAATTTCACACAATATGATTATCGGTATCACATGTCCATTCCTAAATACTTGGATAATTGAACTAATTAATTTGATATACATATATTTAAAATTTTATAGCACGATAAGACAACAAGCGACATGTAAACAGACGCTCGCGATAAAGAATATATGCGTGCTTCACTTAACACAGTGTACGCAAATGTTTATAAACATCTGCATTATAACAAAAAAGATAATTAAGTAATTATTTTCAATTACATTATTTACTTTGCGTTATACAGGATATTTAATCAAACGATAAAAAATGAAGGTCTTTATAATGTAAGATAGATCGGTATATCGCGCACACTTTTCAATGAACACATCATTACGAATGAAAAATGATAAGGCAAAATATTTAATATTACTCGTGTCGAGCTAATAGAAACTCATAACTTTGTCGCATTGAATCATTACTTATTTCGCTTCTCATTACCATTTTTTCAGGACTCAAGAGCTTTCTCATAAAGGATCAAGACTGTCATTAAGACATGCTTTTTGTCAGACGAAAAAATTCCATGCATAAACGGTTCGCATTAAAAAAAAAAGAAAGAAAAATTGAATGAAATTTGCATGATTCAGTAATTTTACTTTATATCAGATGGATCACGCGATTGTGCAGGTGATTGTGCATAGAACAAGTGTTCGTCACATTATAAAGAAGTTTCTTTCCATATTGACAATTCTGTTTTCATTATTTACATATTGACGGTATTCTGTATTATTCCCGTAATTATTATAAGTAAAAAAACTATATCTTCTGCCGCAACTCCAATTAAAATTACAAATTTCCGAGCACGTTTTTGGGTGGTAAAATAGGACCTAAGTATATAAGTCCGTTAGTACGTTCTTGCAATCTTGCCTGCTCCGCTCTACACCAAGAGACCTGCAGGCAACAAAGCGTCTCCGAGCAGCAGCTATAGCAGAGCAGCTATATAGGCAGGATGGCGACAAAAGAGGGGAGGGGTGAGAAGAAGGAGAGAGGCCTACAAGCTGCACGAGAGACCACATGGTCACTCTCCGGCTGCCTCCTCTCTATCTCGTCCTCCTCACGCGCACACCGCACAGCCAAGCCATTCTGTGTTCGGCCGTGTAGAGCGTTGCCAGTAGTACGCGAGACTCCATTCTCGCAAAAGCGGACCAAACCTTACTCTTATATATATATATATATATATATATATACACCTATCGTCGCGCGTGTTTCTGTCGCGGTGTTTGTGCAGCCCAGGGGAATAAGTAAACGCGAGGAATCACACAACGCAAATACTCTTGCGCATCGTGTGGAATCTGCGCTCGACTCGTCAAAGGAAAGAAGAGAATCTTACAGGGTGTACGTGCTGGGACTCCCAGTTCTCCGTTGTGCCAATATATATATATAGAAGTAGGTGTGTAGGTAGTGTGTTTATTTCTTTGTGCGCGCTTACTATAGTGTGAATTTTTTTTTTACGCGTTGGTGCGAGCGAGACGAGTATATACATATATATAATAGAGTGACAGATATAGGAAGAAACTGAAATCGAGAGTTTTTTTTCGGAGCGTTGTAAACAAAAACATCACTGAATGACTCAAGGGGGAGCTCGCGCGCGCATTGACGTAATTGTCCCGAGAGTATAAGTGGCTACCAGAGAGGATCGAGTCGCTATATTCGAGAAAAGCAGAAGATTTGCACGCGCGCTTCTACTGAGGCTGCGTCTGCATTGCTGTTTTCGTCCCTCCCCCCGTTGTAGAGCGTCGGAAAAGGAGCGTTACAATGCATTTGCGAGTTTGCGACTAGACCGGAAATCGATAAAAGTTTCGATATCTCCAGCTTTTCAACCAATCGACTGATCACGGCGTACAAGTTAGGGGCAGTACTTGATTTTCTGTAATTTTAGGTTAGCTTATACGCTGTGCATTTAAAAATGGTGTGCTTTTAAAGGGATGCGACGTTGTGCAGCTGTACTCGATCTACCTATATATGATATACTTCTGTAACAAACTTACGAACTAGTCGTCAAGGTAACGCGTAGATACCTTGTTATAAGGTAAAGAAGCTCTCTTTTTTACCTGTCGCGATTAAAAATTCACCCCGACCTCCACGTATCCACCCTAGACGTCGCGGAAACGATAAAAATGCCAAAATTCTACATACGAACACGTGCAGTGCGCGATTGTGAACATACTCTTAAAGTACGTCTATACTCCCGTTCTGCTCATACATACTACATATACATATATCGCAGCGCGGATATGCGCTTGGAATGACACATGTGTCATACACACACAACTAAGTACACAAAGATTTCGCGTCGGGAAGCGCGACTAAATTAATGCAAAAACAGCGGAAAGTAACGTCGCAGCAATCCGCTCTATTCGTTACAGTCGCAAAATAAACGACGCGTCTCCTCGTGATCCCACGTGTGTATAGCACGAGCAGAAAGCATGAATGTAAGGTAGACGAATTCGCGTATACACACGATCAGATTCGCAGAAATTTCAAAGCCTCCCCTCCCCCTCCCTATTCGGGCGACGACGATTCTTAACCACACACAGACTCGAAGCGAAAGGCTATGCGGGTGCGCGCGAAATCGTCGACTATAATAACTCGATGCGCACTGCGCAGAGACGTCAATCGTGCGCATCACGTGTGTGTATATGTATTTATACCGACACACACACACACACACACACACACACACACACATATAGGTATACGTAAATGTGTCTCCTTTTTTTTTCGCCGATGTCTGTTCAGCTCAGCCTGCTGACTCGCTGCTCGCATCAGGCTCTGCTCAACCAGCTAGACGTCCGTGGCCGCGCGCGCGCACTCATACATATATACAACGCACGCGCCGCCAGCCGCCTTCTCCCTTTCCGTCTCTCTCACTGTGTTTCTGCGTCGTCGATCGCATTTCGACGAAAGAAAGAAGAAAGAGGGAGGGGGGAGGGCGGATAGGAGAGCAGCGTGAGTTTGACTTGTCTCTTCCCCTCGCGGAGTGTAGTTTTTCGGATCGAAGACGAAGCTCAGCAGCAGCAGTAGCAGTAAGCAGAAGCTCGAGTCCTCGTATACCGCGACTTATTATATACTCGATTACACATCTCATTATTCAGCGACACGCTGCTCAGCGAATATATATATATACATATAGAATAGCAGAAAGGGAATGGGAAATCGTGGTGGCGGCAGGGGAGCGGAGAGACGGTAAGAGAGAAAAGAGAGGTCCCGTGTTCACGGCCGCAAGTTTTTTTGGAGAACAAAGGGGGATACCTATACATACACGTACAAACACACACAAACACACACACACACACGTGTACACCTCTTTGGCGTCGTCTCTTTCTACTGAACGTGCCACAGGCACAAGAGAACACGATATTCTCTCTGTTTCGCTATACTATACCCGAGAGCTCTGGTGCAGTACCTACACCTCGAGAGTTCAGTTCTCTGCTGTCGCTCTTTAGTCACAGCGAGGTTCGTTCAGTAAGTGTGTGTATCTGTGTGTGTGTGTGTGAGTGAGTGTGCCGCGCAGCTATATATATTCTCGGTCTCTCGGTTTTATATTATGTACCTACTCGTGGTTCTTTTTCTCTCCTCGCGGGTAGGGACCAAGGTAAATAGAACAGCTTTGAAGCTGCTGTGTGTCCACAATTCACATACTCCCGCATAGGTATGCGTACACACACATACACACACACGTGCGGTGGATGGTGGTTTAGCTGATATTTATACCGACTATTACCAGTGTGTCTGTGTGCTAGTCTTCGAGCGAAAGAGAGAGAGAGAGAGAGAGAATTCTCGCGAGCAGCTCGTAACTGCAGAGATTCGCTATTGCCGTGCTGTCTACCGCTGATTGACATTCGCCCAATCTCTAGTTCTCTCTGCTTATATATATGCACGGACAGTTCGCCGTTTCGACAGACGAGTGGCTTTTCAAATGATATCGAGGTTAACGTGTGTGTGTGTGTGTGTGTGTGTGTGTGTGTTTGTGTGGGTGTGAGACTCGTTAGTCGAAAAAAAAAAAGAATTAAGGCCCCGCTTTCCCCGCTTTTGCACCACCTCTAAAACGTAGATTTTACAAACGTGCTCGGACTGCTCGAAACAACGCGCGCTTTCCTATAGGTATGCCCCGTTTATTCAAATTTATACACATCTCATTATTCAGAGACGCGCGCGCGAGCGTCGATGCATATGTTTTTATTATAAGAGTTGCAGATTTAAATAACCACTCGTCTACCATTATCCAAAATGTATAGCCTGTTCGCATATACGCGAATTCTCCTGATGCTGGCAGTAAACATTGAATTCATTAAATCTTTATACCTGTGACGTGATGTACATTAAGACTCGCCTCTCAAATAATTGCGGTTAACACTATGTTTCATCTGTTCTCTGCTGAATTACATTGCTTCATTCGCGTATTTAACGGCGAAATTTGAAAAAAAAGCTCCATTATTATTCTGCTATTCTCGCGAGTAAAATAATCTTCTGCGCGTGCCAATACCTTACACTGGATTGATTTATTTATTTACCTAGTCGCGAACCGGATGCAAAAATATGGAAAACAACCTCTCGCGCAAAAGCTGCCTCGCTATAAGCGCATTTCGATAAGATCGCTCATATATCTTGCGGTATTTCGCCAATTTACGTGTATACGTACGTGCATTTTTTTTTCTTTTTCATAATTTGTATATAACCAACGCCGGAAATGTGTGCATCTGCTCTGCAATATATATATAGTCGCGATTAGATATTCTGCAGCAATCGAGCTATCTCTTTATGTCATGTCTTACAATGATGATGAAAAAAGTTGGTTTTTAATCGTTGAAATGTCGTTGTGTACGCCGACTGTTTACTAGCTGTTCATCAGTCAAAACAGACGTACTTCTGTATATAGGGTACGTGTGTGTCTTGATACGGTATTCGCAAGTTTGCAGTTTTATTGGTTTTACGCAGGGGTTGCGTCAATAGATTAGATAAGTTATTTTTTGCACTGGCAAATTGTATGGAATGTTGTAAAGCTGAGAGTAGTGTATAAGAGAGACGTACAATGAAATAATTACGCAAAGCGATATTTTCTTTTTGTTTGTACAGTCAGTACATAACAGAGTAAAACGCTCGACTTCGTAAAAACTGAAACAGTGCATAGCAGATGGAGGAAAATAAAACAATTCTGACGCTATCTAAAGATTTAATATATCTATTTATGCTACATTTATTGAAACTCGACGCTTCAGTTTTTGTTAAGTGCTAGAAACATTCGAATATACTCTTGCCGACTACAATTTATCTTTATATTTATCAAAGGTTATTTATGAAAAATGTCACAGGATTTTAAACGGTTGTTGTTTAAAAAAAAAAGACAATGTATTGTCGAGGGATCACAATAAGTGATTGAATAACGCCGTACAATTAGCGAAACATTTCTTTCTTTCGATTCAACAGTCTCTCTTTATAAAAGGTTTTACCTTGACAAGTCTGCTTAGAATAGAATGAGAGCTTAGAACGGCGACATAATACAAAATTACAGTTACTTTACTCTACTTCAGTTAACCGTAGACGTATTACGATAGAAAATTCATTGTAACTCTTTTGTACGACTCTGATGTATACGTCACTCTTCTCCGCGTTTCAACAAAATATACTTGTGATTTCGCTGCGATTACGCGACAATTAGTGGCTGCAGCACAGGAAATGCAAAGAGATGTAGGATAATGATAATTTAAGCACTGCAAAATAATTGCATTATCAATGGTTCACTCGACAACTCGGATTTCATTACTCTTAGGTCCTGTGAAAAATAAATAATACGTGTGTTTTAATATGTAAATATAAACAGTATACAAGCTTTTTTAAAAAAAAAGAACTTTCAAATACGTTACAGCAATCGTCGGTTAAGCAGTCGTTACTCGAAAGTGCACACAGCAGAGACTCTACCGCGACCGAGCAAAATTGCACAAAAATTTGCAATAGCATATTCCTTGTAATTCGCACTGACTCATTGCTGCAACACTCGCAAAAATTAATAACGAAAAGAAAAAGGTGAAGCATTTTTACACCAACTGCACCAATAACAATGTCGCGGCATACAACGGTACAATTTGGTTCCTTACCAAATTGATTACATAAACGACTGACTGCACTGCACACACAATCGAAAATTGCACGATTATACATATATATAGTTTCTCAACTCCATTGGCTTGTAACAGGTCCGTGGGCTCATTATCTCACGGATCGCTATCAAAGCTCGAGTGCACCTATTAGTCCCTGTATTATAGTCTATATACGTGTATATCGAGTTACACACACCGCGGCGCAAAGACGAAAAAGCGTCAATCAAGTCGCAGTAGATATAGATACTTATAAGCGTAAGACTCTTTTTGTGCGCCACTCGGTATATCGACGGATTATTTACATTCCGTCGATCGTCCTCTCTCTTTCTCTGTATCGCTCGGGCGCTTATAGGTTAGGACTTATATATACACTAAAGCCGACGTTGTGCAATTAGCGATTGCACCCTATATATATGCATACTAAAAGCGCCTCCTTTCTACATTGTATAGTATATGTGCGAGTGCATAAGAAAAGAATATGAGAGAGAGAGAGAGAGGCCGCGTGTGACGTCGGGACGCGCCTCCTCGGCTTATCCGCATTAAATACTGTTTACCACTCCAAAAACGTGTTCGCGGAAATGAACTTGGCGAACGGCTTTCGAGATGCCGATCGATTTATTATTACGAGTATATAGGACGTAATTAATCCGGCTTTGCGACCGCAAATAATTGAATACGAGACGAGTCTGACGTGGATATTGTTAATTATACCTATATACCCGTCCGTAAAAAAGCGAAAATGATAAATGTATTTCATCTCATTTATAAAGTGTTAATATACATATTGAAAGAATCGAATCAATTATCTTTAAATTGTTGCTTATAGGTCCACTGATATTTCAATTTACTTTTTTTTTTCCAATAAATCATAAGCTTTTAAGCAACTCTTTATTCATCATCTAATCATCGCTGTTTACTCATTATCTATGGTACACGTGCGTCAAACTCATCCGCAAGGTCAGAATCATGAGAGTGAATGCGTGAAAGCTATTCCAAAACGAAATAATTCGGTTAATGCATCACGGGCATTAGGTACAATCGTAAACTCGCGCGCGAGAGAGGGAAAGACGCTGGTTTATTTTTTTTTTTTTGCTTCATAAGGAAATAATCCGTGTTCGTCTATAAATATCTTGGCTACTTGTCCTCTTAGTCGGTGCAGTTTGTTTTATTTTTTCTTATCTGCCCCCACAGGAGGAGCGAGGGACAGCGAGCATCAGCGGGGTTGAAGGTTTTTTTCGACGCCTGACCTCGACGCTGCGGGAGGCGACGAAAAAATAAAGAAGGAGAATCTTGAGCTCTGTCTGCAACAACTTCGGCGCAAGCGGACAGAAAAAAAAATCTGGTTAGTATATATAAAATGTGCGAGACACATGGTTGCAGAGTGTTACCATTTAAGTATGTGTGTGGAGATTCGAGAGCTCGTGGACTTTTGATGTAACAGATGATCCGAGCCTTTACGACTGGCTGCTGTTGGCGTGTGTCGAAGGTGCATGTGAGGTACCTATATTACTGATGGATTACCAAACGCGGCGAATTGGCATTTCGATTGTTTAGCAATTTGTCGGCGATTAAATTTAACGCCGGAATCGTTTACTAATTGGATTGCGGACCAGTCGTCGAAACATTGTTTTAATTGAAATAGTTGGGAGTTATATATTGGATTCTATCGAAGTTTATTGAGTAGCGGGTGGCTTCAGTCTATACTTATTGGTATAATTGGCTTTGAATTTTGGTCGATGTAAAAATATATATTCAAGCTGTTTGCTTAAATCTTTATAATTTATTTATATATTACCGCGAGGAAAACTTTCATTGTAAATTTAAATTACAAATTGCAACTGAATTACTCATGAGGATCACGGATTAAAATAGATTTTAACTCTTTTAAAAAGACTCTTCGGATCGGAGTTGAAAACGAGTTTTGGAGCCTCATTGATCAAGTACTTTATCGCAAAACAAGCCCCAAACACCCACACACACACACACACACACGCACACGCGCGCACACACACACATGAACCTCGTTATTTTAATGTATACGCGAATGCTGTCATTCTTGACCGAAATCTCCACTCTCAAAAGATGTCGCTGAAATTATAAAAAGATCCAGTCTTGTAAGCCACCAACCTTTATGAATCCTCGCGGCATCTTAAACACCTCTTAACCTTTAACTTTACAGTCTCGCCGTATACTAAAAAAAAACCGATAAAAGAAATAAGTCAGGCTACATTTCATTGTGTTTTCTGTATCATAGCAGCAAAGAAAGAAAGAGAGAGAGGGGTAGAGAGAAAAAGAGATAGAGATAGAGAGGAAAAGTCAGTCTCTAGCGAGAGGTGCATCGCAGCCGCAGCAGCAACAGCAGAAGAGAGTGCGGCACGTGTGTCGCAGAATATACATGCAGCGGGAACAGGAGCAGCGTGAAACGACTCGCTAAAAATAAAGAGGGGGCGAGAAGAGAGAAGCGAAGTTGAAAGCAAGCAAGAGCGAACGGGCGACCGAGGCTCACACACACACGCACACACAGACACACAGAGAGAGAGAGAGAGACACACCGCTCCCCCGCGAGAACGGGTATATTAAACGTGTCATGCCAAGCGCCGTCAGCCTAGGCGAGAGAGGCCCCAGCTGTAGCTTAGCGCAACGTCGTCGCCATCGGCTAGCCGCCTGACTGGCGAGGCTAGATCGCCGAGGAACGGCTTGCACCGGGAGCTGCCGAAGCCGCCGCCACCGTCGCCCTCGACGTCGCCGCCCTCGAAGCAGCAGCAGCAGCACCAGCAGCAGCAGCAGCACCAGCTGTTGCCGCCATCGTTGTCATGGAGAAACTGTCGAGGTTGGTCTGTTACATACGCTGGCCCACGAGGTCTTCCAATGCACTCGAGAAGGAGGAGGCTAGACGCCGTGAAAAAGAGGAGGAGGATGAGCGCAGGAGGAGGGTGTGCCAGTGCAATGTCAAGGAGGCGGCCAGGAGGCTGATAGCCATGCTCGAGAGCATATTGCTCTGGGAAAACACTTGCACCAGCATTTCCGTCGTCATAGCTTTCAACGTTCTCTTCTGGTGCGTCTTTCCGTTCTATTTATGGTGTGGTGACTCGTTGTTGTTGTTGTTGTTGTTGTTGTTGTTGTTGTTGTTGTTGTTGTTGTTGTTGCTTCTGGCTTTGGGATGTATGCTGCTTTGGTGGTCACAGATGTTGCGGTTGTATAAGGCTGCGATTCGGATAACGAGATTAACGGTGGTTAAGTTATTTTGCGGAAAGATACCGTGTGATATATGTTGGCTTGGCTGATCGTTGACGCTGTTACGAGAGTTGAAGAATGAAAAGTTCATGTCAAAATGATTGAGGTTGGAGGGGGTTCGGGTTTTGAAATAATATTTGTTGGTTTTTTGTTTATTACTTATCACAATGAAAACACATGCTATTCGTATGAGCAATTTGACAGTGTTTTTAAATGGTAAGGATAAAAATAGAACCATTTATTTTGACTTTTAATTTATTTATGTAATCATTTAGAGTTGAAAGCATTTTATGCAAACTTAGTGATTGAGTCATTGTTTTTCAAGGCAATATCATTTTAAAAAAGAAACTGCATTGATGAATTTAACCTGTCTCTTGAATATACCTTGCAATTGCTTTGTAACACAACACAAAGTGTAATAAAAATCACAGAATAGCTTTGATCGTTTTCAAATTTCTTATAATAACAATCTTTTAAAATCTATTTATCTTAATTGTTTTTATGTACTGTATTTTTTTAATTAACCAGAACTAAAGTATTTGATAAATCATGCTTTTAGAAAATAATAGATAATCTAAATTTTTACTATTCAAAACTGAATTGTAACAGTTATATTTATCAAGCTAATTAAGGTATTTAAAAAATAACCTTTTAAGCCCCAAGAATTCCAAAGATAAAACTGAATCATTTTGATGTGATTAATTGACAATTAATCACACTTATTAAAACTGCATGCTTCATGAAATATCGTGTCTCGGTAAGAGAAATTCTAACTGTAAAGCAACAGATCTAAATTTAATTCGCGTCAGTTTATTTTCACTATACAGCCAACAGATTAAACTTAGAAAATGCAAATTATAAGCATACCGTTATCCAAGATACACGGTAAACTAATGCAAAATCAGGTAATCCGATGAAATCGCGCGGGATGACATCCGTAAAAGTTTTGCTCTCTCACAGACGCGCACTACGCCGAGAACTGCATCAGCACGGCGCGCGCAAACCCGTCATTACGCACTTCCTCCCCGATCGTTTTGTAGATCTAAAATACTGTGCGATTTCGACACTGTTTATCCATCCGGTCAAGAGCGCGCGCTTGTACACACATATATACAATGTGAGAAAGAGCAAGAGAGATAGACAGAATGAGAGGGAGATGACAGTCGCGAGCCA
The DNA here is from genome assembly GCA_900490015.1 of Megastigmus stigmatizans. Lineage (NCBI taxonomy): Eukaryota > Metazoa > Arthropoda > Insecta > Hymenoptera > Megastigmidae > Megastigmus > Megastigmus stigmatizans. Next base: position 28,061 of record UELV01156772.1, read on the forward strand.
ATGACGGAGTTTGCTCGAGCGCATTGACGCGATTGGTCGACTTTTTTAATATTTTTCTTTTTCTATTTCACACTCGCATACTTACAATCTCGCGGGGTTGCATTTTCGGAGCGAGGTGAACGGAACGAGAAAGAAGAAGAGCGCGAAAAGAAGCTTTTGTGTATATGGCGAAGATAACATGTGGTAGTTGTTCTTTTTACGCTTGCCTTTATTGCCATTCTATATAGATATGCACTTTTTGTTGACAAAGTATAAGCTTTGGCACTGCTTTCGCTATGCACCAAAAAAGGTTTTGAATACACTACAAGTGACATAATCGACTTATAAAGTAGCTAATGGCTCAAACAATGTTATTAATTATCGCTTTCGCTTTATTAAGAAAATTATATTTAGAAATAGTGTTTCTAAAGTTAGCATGAATGCAACGCTAATTAGTTCAATATAAACAGAATTTTAAGTTAAGTCAAGTAGATCGATTTCTATCTTCGAATGTTAATTTAATACGATATATTAAGTACTCTGTTTTCATTCAAATATAAGAGCAAAATCTTTTATGGTAAATTTCGTGCTAACAGAAAGAAAACAACAAGTCTGTTAGGAATGTGGCTCCTTGAAAGTACAATTTTCAGTCAAACGGCATTGCTTGCAAAATTTACATTAATGAGTTTCTTAACGTGAATTCAAATAGCGGGATTTTCATAGTCAGAATCAGAAATGTCTTTTTTTTTCAATATTATATATAGCTGCGAAAATTATATGGCGAGTGTTATTTTCGTATGTTATTAAATGATCGACTTAACAATCTTAATTATTATTATTATAGTATGACACACGCAATTGAAATCTCTTCTATAAAACTTCACTTAAATTGTAATAAGTTTAATTATTGTTATATTTATTAATATTACATTAGGTGTAATTATGCCTGTTGCTTTTATCGAGAGAAACGTTCTATTGTCGACATGTGCGCAACATTTTGAATAATTAATACTAGTAGACAATGCGGAAAGCTTATTGTCAATTGAATGAAATTTGCTTTAATCTTTTAGCAGTCATCGGTCGGTATGATCGGAAAACAGAATTTTCAGCTACTCACTTACGGAAAAGAAAACTCGTATTCAAATATTAACTGCGATAACACGATGTTAATTCATGCAGATTTAAATGGATTTTCGTTCGTTTAGACTGCAAAAAATGTTGAGTGCAAGAGACCGCAACAAATTATCATAAAACGATAAATTCCACTGAAATTTTGAATAATGAATCAAATGACATTCTAATCCGAGGTAGTGAAATTTTAAAAAGCAAATTAAAAATTCATATTAATCTCGATCTGTCTCTGCTATTCGCCAGTTCGTCACTTTCTATCATTCTCAGCTTATACGGCGAAAAAACGATAAGCCGGGGAAGATAATAGCTTTCCAAGCTTATAAACACAATGGTGATTAGTTCAGCATACAAAAAGCTCTCGATAAGCTGCTTATTGCAATAACTTAAGTGTATAGCAATTTCCTCGAAATATAGAAATAACATCAGGCATATCATTTTCTCGAAATTAAAAATAAAAAATTTCAACTATCCAATACAATAATAATGACTGGGTAATATTAGAAGTTTCACGAGTAAAATTAGTCTATTCACTAATAATTAAAAGGATTTTTAATAAAACTTTTAGCTAATTTTTAGAGTAAATTTTCGCTAAAAAATCGTGAAAAATTCAAATTATAAATTCAAAGCGATAGGCGCAGTATTACGCATGCGTCATTTCATCGCTTAACGTTCGGAGCTGCCGTATCTTAGAAAAGTAAGGTTAGATTTATTTACAAGTTCATGCAAAAAAAATGGTGAAATGGAGTTTCATTCAAAGTTTCCTTGCTCTCGTGATTTTTATATTGTTTAAACATATATAGAATAATTAATAATTATTTATTAAATGTTATTAAATAAAATATTTACTAACTTTTATTACTACTTATATTACTATATAAGAAGTAATAATATATATTATTATTGCTTATATTACTAACTAATATTTACTATATACATGATGAATTATTTATAAATATTAAACTATATATGCTATGCTTAACTAACTATCCCTATACTTAATAATTTACTTTCGCGAGAAATTAGTCTATTTTATCAGCAAAATAATGTCGTTTTTGGGATATTATTAGCTATAAATTAGGCTAAAAAATTGCGAATTCTTAAAAAGTTCACGATTTATTCGCGATAAAATCGTGAAAATTTCTAACAGGTAACTTGATTCATAGCAATATACATACTTATTCAACAAATCAAAACTATTTCAATAAATCAGAAATCTTTTTTATCACCTTAATTGTAATTAAAAAATACCACGGTCCCAAAACGAAAATATAGAGAAAGTTGCGCTAAATCCACACGAAGGAGAGCGAACATTGACAAATGCATGTGCACTAAAATGCGAAAAGCCACGCAATGAAAATAAAAGCGTTTCCTTTCAAGCTGTAAAAAACATAAATAAAGAGTAATCCACGCCTTGAACAAACCGAGCGTTTTAAAATTGAAGAAGCTCATTCCTCAGACTTGTCCCTTTTTTCTTGCCGCGTATTTTCAGCCCGAGTGAGTTGCGACTTTTTGCGCGGCGCTCGGCGAGCACAGCACATTTTTTTTTGTAAATAAACGCATGGACACGCTCGGCTTATTACAAAGTACGATGAGTCGCAATGAGGCGACCGGAAATCAACAAATGCTATATGTGTCGAACGTTCGTGCGGATTCAGTTTTGCACGCTGCTTTCTTTTCTCTCGTTTGATTAATTATGTAATTTGCGCATCGTTATTTTTTTCTCTTGCAGGGGATTCGTCGTGCTCGAGGTACGTGGCTTCGCAGCAGCCAGCAGTGCTGCTTTGGTCATAGTACTTTGTTACAGTACTATGGAGACCCGCGAGGAAGGAACGCTAAGTTCCCTCAGGTGAGTACCTTCAAGAATGTATAAAATGATTATTGTAAGACGGAGTTCGTAATTCATTTTAGTGCCATAATTGCAAAGTATATCTTATTTGAACTCGCTTGCAAGCCTCTATTTTGAATGAAATTTATTTCAAAGCAGCATTCGATTAATTATGATTTTGTCAATAAAGTAGAAATTTTGGAATCAGCTGACATTGAGATAATAGCAATAATTATTAGTGAGTCATCCACTTTAAATCCTAATTTTAAACAAATACTTGATCGCAGGTCAAGAACAGAGCAGCATGTTGAGAAATTATTAAATAATGCTTTATCGATGCTTGAGAGTGTCATGCAGCTGCAAGAAGAACAGCCTAGATTGGTGAGTATACTTGTGCTCATTGATTGTTTTCCATTGATTCGTTTTTTATTGAACAACATTATGAAATTGACCATTCAAAATTGTTTACAGTTCTACATTGTCTTGGGCACAGCCTTATTGGGTTTGTGGCATATCGCACGTACCTTCGATAACGTTTTAATTACTTATATGACATGTATGATCATTTTGCTGGCTCCTACAATCCTTCTATTGTGCCCTTCTAGAGAGCTGTTGAATAAAGGTAATTTTTCATCAATTTTCGCGTTTGTTATATGAGAACTGAATTACAGCGGATCGATTTGTCGATGATTAGTTTAACACGATCATTTTGATTTGTTTCTCTTTAGGATTATTAAATTTATAGTATATCTAGTTGCTATATACATATTTTACATTTTAAAGATCAAAAAAATTATTAACCACTGAATTTTAAACATTAAGAAATATTACTTATGTCAACTGTAATCTACTATAAACTGACAAAGATTTTTCTACCTTTAAAAAAAAATCTTTCATTCAAAATATTTTTTCGTAGATAAAATAATATATGTATTATTTTACAAATTTTATGAAATAAAACATTGAAAATTTTAAATTCGTGACATATATGTTTGAAGGCTTTCTTTTTATTCCCTCAAATTTAAGGATAAACTTAGGTTAAGGAATTTATTTAAAACTTCTTACGTGAAAAAATAAAATATACAAGAATATAAATATAATAAATATAATAAATATAATAAAATGAAGTGAATTATGTCAAAAAATATATACCATTTTGGGTGTCCATGCCTGGGCGGCGGCGGCGGCGGCGGCGGTAGCGGCAATCTGATTGCCCATTAATGTTGATTTAATTATTTATTAGGGAAAAAAAGATTTTATTAATTAAACTACGAATATTTGTTTGATTCTTACATGAATTAAAAATTAATAATTCTTTACAGAATGGGATAGTGAGATAGAAGAATTTTTACCAGCGGTAACAGAGGACAATCTTCAAGTATTAAAACGGGCTGGCGAAACCGGTGATCGTTCACCTACGCCACCGAGCCCAGGCATGGACACCCAAAATGGTATATATTTTTTAACATAATTCACTTCATTTTATTATATTTATTATATTTATTATATTTATATTCTTGTATATTTTATTTTTTCACGTAAAAAGTTTTAAATAAATTCCTTAAGCTAAGTTTATCGTTAAATTTGAGGGAATAAAAAGAAAGCCTTCAAAAATATATGTCATGAATTTAAAATTTTCAATGTTTTATTTCATAAAATTTGTAAAATAATAAATATATTATTTTATCTATGAAAAAATATTTTGAATGAGATTTTTTTTTAAAGATAGAAAAATCTTTGTCAGTTTATAGTAGATTGCAGTCGACATAAGTAATATTTCTTAATGTTTAAAATTCAATGGTTAATAATTTTTTTGATCTTTAAAATGTAAAATATGTATATAGCAACTAGATATACTATAAATTTTTGAATGAAACATTTTTTTTTAGGCATAACTAAGTTTTTAACTTGCCAACTTTTTGTTACCAGACCAATTCATTGAAAAGGAAATATTGGGTCTGAAAATGCCGTCGCACGAAGAAGGCAGCACCGACGGTCTCGAGCTCTCGGAGTTGGAGCTCAATAACGCCGAAACGGACATTGACGGCATACGCTTCCAAAGTGGCCATTTCGAGCGCGGTTCCTCATCCTCCGACGACGAGGTGGATCTCGGACTCGAGGTGCAGAAACTCGTCGTCGACGACAACGACGACGACAGCGACGACAGCGAATTCGAGATAATCGACAGTCACGAGCTTGCCAGTCTGAAGAACGTGTGAACGGAATTGTCCGCGACTATCATAAGAGAAACGAATGCAAAACAAAAATATATAAGAGAACTATATTTCGTAAATAAGCGAGAGGTGATGCGAAAAGCACGAGACGAATGAACGGATTGAGACCGTTCGCATTTTTTCTCCTGTGTATTATTCGCTGTCTCGTGTCTGTCACTTTAAAAAAAAAAAAAAAAAAAAAAAAAGAAACTACGTTTAGGTCGAAAAAACTGTCTGTTGAGTCAATCACTTTATGTACAATGTACCTGGCTTGCTTCGCCGTGTAGGTGTTTTTCCTTTTGCAATGGCCTTTGGACGACGTATTCGCGTGTGTACGTTGCAAATCAATCTTCGTGTTTTTTCTCGGATAGCACTCATATGGATTCACCGATATGTACCTTTTCCTGTCCTCTAACTCAACCCTATCTTGTACAACTTATTTTTTTATGAATTGCTCCTCCGGCTTTGCTTTTCGGTGATTTTTCACGTTTCACAGCGATTTTTTTATCGGACTTTTACAATCTGTTTCTTTTCTTTTAATCTTCTATTCTTAAAAAATTCAAGCGATCGTATTTATTACGATTTTATTTCGAACACTTGACCTAATAATTGTGCTCGTGTGATGACAAGCAACAATTGAATGTTGCTTATTTCTGCAGCAAGTCTGTAGTATTGGATGCAGATAGATAAAATTTATTTATTTATATATAAATAAATATACATACCTACTTAGTCACATAAGTAGCATAATCGTATTTAATATTTTTAAGATTTAAAAAGAAGTATGTACAGTTCTCTCGAACAATCGAGTGCAAATGAAAGAAAAACAGTTTAAAATGTTTATGTAACAAGAGTGTTTGTGTGTCGCGACAACAATACAGGCAAACAATCTCAAAATCCGTTTGAATAAAGAACATCAATTTCAAAAGGCCTTGATCTTTACCATTTCCTTAAAAACGATTTCCAATGAGATTAGCTTGATTCAACATTTATGGGTTCAGTCTTATTTGACACTTCAGATTCGTCTGAATTGTTGGTTGTATCCTCAGACACCAGTTGAGCATTTTTACGTTCGGGTAACACTTGTAAAAATGCTTCTTGCCAAGTCTTACCTTCGGTAACTCGGAGAATGATTTCAAATACTGAAAAAGAAAGATTTAATTAAATAAGTAAAAATAAATGTTATTGATAATGTGAAAATATTAATATAGTATATTATATAGCATTTGAAGAGCTTGAATAAAGTTTATTATTTTTTTAGAAAGTTTTTTAAAAATATATTAGTAAAATACTTTCTTTGTAATATTTAAATTAATTAAAGTAAATTAATACTAAATATTAGACTTTAATCTAAAATAAATATAGAAACAAAATTTTGTAATGTACAAAGATAAAATTTGTTAAAATGAATTTTAACGGTGGCAGCTCGAAAATAGTTACCAACATTTACTGTTTTTGATATATCAATTTTAAATATTTTAATATTTTGCAAATTAAGCCCAATTCTGTGGACCTATGAGAATTGGACTAGTAACTCAAAAAATATTAAAATATTGAACATTACATGAAAAAAGTATGAAATTGTAAATGTGGGTAACAACTATGATTTTTTATTAATTTTCATGAATGAATGAAAGACTAAATTTCAGTAATGAATTACTTTTATAGAAATTAATTAAAATTACCATGATCAACTGTTAATACTTTTCTTGCTTTCATCTGGAGGAACTTGTCAAGAGGTAGTCTTCCATGTCTAACACCATTATCAATAGCCAATTTATGACATAGACCCTTTAAAAATTATTTATTAGAGGTATTAAAATCAATTTAATAAAAATAAAATGATAAAACATAGTTTTTGATAGAAGTATCTTACTTTTTGACAATTATGGTCAACAAGTCCACCAATGACATAAACATGATCCTTATTTAATTCTTCTATAATATTATCAGATTCACTGGTTAAATACACTATTTTGTCTTTTGGAAAAATATTTAAATAGTGCTCTGAGCAAAATTTTACCTAGTGGACAGAAATGTGTAATATTATTCATACTATTTATTTCTTTTTTTTATGTGATCTTTGAATAAAGAACAAATAATAGTTTTTAATATTTGAAAATTATTTAATACTATGTTACTCTAATAAAATCAATATTACTAAATTAAATACTCACATCCCAATGTTCATAGCCATTATGTTTACCCATTTCTTCGAATGACTTGCCTTCAAAGCTAGACAATGAAAATTGTAGTGGTGCAAGAGCTCGTCTATTTAGAGTATAACATCTTAGAATCTGTTTTATCAGTTTAGCAATATCTTTGCTAATCATAAGTTCGTCAAATGACAAATCAATGGTCACATTAAGTTTACATGAGCTATCAGCCATAGTACATGATTTTAAAAATTTCCTTGATGGACCAAGATCGAGATTGTTAGCTCTAGCAAAAGCACGTTTAGCTTTTGCCTTAGCCCTTTCTCTTAACCTATAAGAAAAATTAATTTAGAAAAAATTCATATTTAGTATTTTGAGAGCTTATTATACCTTTTTTCGGGTTTCAATTTTAACCATTTTTCTCGTTTCTTTATTTTTTTTAACTGACGTTTACTTAATGAGGTGTCTGCAGTTGATTGTTGATTTTCTTCTGAATTCGTAGTAGATTGATCTGTTTTCGAAGAATCTTCGACTATGGTGTTAAATTCTTCATTATTATTCTCCATTATTTGTACAGCAAATATTTACAACATACTTATAAAAATAATTTATTTATAACTACCTACTAAAAGGATACATACATTCTACTTTCTTACAAAATAACATAACCTAAAATAACAACAAACACGTGCACGCATGTACGCATGCGTACCATTGATAACTGGGACTATAGGGCGGGAGTATTAATTAAATTATTCAAATTTTATAAGTATAAAATCTTTTATTATAAATATCAATGTAACATTCAATAATTTTTATGAAAAAAATACTTAAATAAAATTATCAACAATTTTATTAAAAAATTTTTTTAAGAATATATTATTTCTCTTTAAAATATATTTTTCCCTCGATTTTAAAAATTTAATTTTATTCAGCAATTTGTTTTTATTGGTTTAACAGGTAGACCATGACTATTCAAAAGATGATCTTTACAGTCAATTAGTTGCTTTGGTCCATCGCCTACTCGCGTATGAATAATGTATTTGAATTTCCCAGGTGCTTGCTTTGTACCATTTATATTTTGTAAAAGTTCCTTAAAAAGTATTTAAATAATTAAAGCATTTTATAAATATAATATGCACATATTTCTTAAATGTAAGCACCAACCTTTGTTGGCAAAGCAACTTCAATGGGAATTCCTTTTCGATATTCAACATTAGCATCTTCCATAGGTGGAAAATAATGATCAAGAATTCCAACCAATTCAGGTACATCTTTTTCTAATAACAATAATGTTGCATTTGGACCAGCATCAAAAGTATATGCTACCTAACATAATAAAAAATAGTAGATATTAATTAATTTGGAATTGACTGCAAGCACAATTAATATTACAAAGAAAATACCATCTAAATTTTTAAAGTATTAATATGTAATGTGATATAATTAATATCATTAATTTAAATTCAAAATTTGGTTGGATGAATAAAATTTATTATTTTCTAAATTTACCTTTGTCCTATCGCTGGCAGCATTGTATGAATGAATAAGATCAACAATAAGATGTGAAGTGTCATTCATATAAATGCATGGAGGATAAGCATCTAAACAAGCTGCATGCATATGATTAGAATCTTTCATAGTAAGCTCTGCAAGTCGCTCAAAATTCTTATTTATAATGGCTTCCTGCATTTCATTTACTCTAATAGGAACAATATTTTCAGCTCTATATTTTAAAAACTCTGAAGTCATTAGAGTTCTTTTCATTCCAACTGCACTTGATACTTTTTTCTTTGTATCACTTACAACTAATACTAAAATTCTTATTTCAGGCCAGTGTGTAGCAGCTACAATTGATTTAGATATACTGTCACTGCCTTTTGGGTCAGAACCCATGTTCCATCTAACAAATCCACCATAAATGCTTCGACAGGCTGAACCAGAACCCATTCGTGCTATTTGACTTATATCTCCCTATCAAAGAAATTGTAAAAAATTATTGTGGATTTTGCAAAAAAATTATAGGTAATGTATTTTAATATTAATCATAAATACTCACTTCTACTTTATAAAGTTTAGCAAGAGCTGCCACAAGACAAGCATATCCAGCAGCACTGGAAGCCAAACCAGCGGCAGTAGGAAAATTATTTTCTGAACAAATATGAATTTTCCATTTTTCTATTTCTCCTGAAAGTTGTGCCCTTTTCCTGACTAAAAATTAAAATAAATATCAGTTACTTTGTTCAAATATGTGCATCCTTATAAACATATTATCTACGCAGCAATGAACTGAATATTCATTCTACTTACTTTCTTGTAAGCAGTTTTGTAACCTTGGATTATTTATAGATTCTTCACTGCAATTTAAAAGAATACTTTTAGTAAATAATATAAAAAATAATTATTGTAAATTTGTTACAATAATTTACCATCCATTCAACCATATTTTGTCATCTTTAAAATCTGGACTGGCCATAACTGTTGTTTTAGCACACAGCTAAAACAGTAAATAATTAGAATTAAATTAGGCAAGCAATATACAATTTTTCTAAAAACAGTTATTAAAATATAAACTAACATGTTCAGTATCCAAAGTAGCGCTGATTGAATCATTGATTGGAAGAATTAAACTTTCATCTCGCTTTCCCCCTGGAATGATCATTAAAATATATAATGCAATAACTAATTTAAATAGTATTCTATTTTATTTTATTAATAAAATTGTATATAAATTAGTATATTTCAATAAAATGATAAAATTATATGCTAAAAATACTTTATAAAAATATTCAGTGATTCAAATTTTTATCACAATGAATAAATCATTTAAATATGAATAACTCTTTCGAAAGGCAGTTCTTCAATAAGTATGTCTGTTTACCATATTTAAAGTAGCAGTTAAAAAAAATCTTACCATTACAATGACAGATTATTTTTAGTCTAGTTTTTAAAATCTGTACATATGTACAACATTTAATAATTTAAACACTATAAATAATCATTTAATAGTTTACAATAAATTTATTAATTAAATATGCTTTTGGAAAATATTTTATGGAATGAATATTTTACCCAATCTAAAGCTTAACATATTTGTGAAATTACAAAGTAAAACTTGAAACTCAAAATATTTGAAACTCAAATACTTGTCAGAACATATATTACGCGTGTCACATAACTGTAAATTTCTGCATTCATGAAATTCCTATCTCCATAATATTGGCTTTGCATTTTAATCACTGAATAGATACCGTTAAATCCAGTTTGTACTATATATTCATAATAAATTTTTATATCACAATACTTACAATACTTTATAACAGCAATATTTACTGGCGCGGTGCACGTAACCACGCTCATTTTCAAAATTCTGGATACACTTCTCTCACTTCCGACGTGTGCCAGAAGAATGAACTCACCTGAATGCCTATTTGCCTGTGGCCCTGTGCTCACTTGCTCAGTCTCAGTACTGTGTGTTTACTAGCAGAAGAATACTTGCCAAATGCTGATATATACATATAGATAATGCATGTACGAACCTTTTTACACTACGCTACTGATAACAATTAGCGTACGAAAGGTTTTTTGCATTATGCGAATGGGCGAGCTTTATTAAATCTTACAAGCGAATTACTTATAAGAAAAATAATATTCCACAAAGTAGGAAATTCCAAGAACTTTCGAAAGAGAAAGTTTAAACGTGAAATTAGTCACACGGTGTAAAAAGGTTTCTTTCGAAACTTCGACTGCATTATATATTTGAAGTTCGCTGAGCTTGTTCATTTTCTCTGGCTTGAAGTAGGTACCAGCAGAAGGCGGGCCAAATACAGAATAAATACGCATGCGCATACCCTGTATATAGGTGCCCGTAACCAATTATATCTATAGGCATGAAAACTGCAAGCTCTCCAGTGGACCAGTGCTGAATCGGCGCACGCACGAGGGGGATAGAAAAAAACACACGCACAGACAAAGGGGGTCGTAAACGCAGAAAATCCGAGACGTCGACGTCTCCCCTCGAGGAGAGGCGACCCACCAGGAAGCACAAAAGGAAAAAAACCAACCTATCGGGATCCCCTGGATTAGTGTACCACACACAGACCGAGGGTCTCCAGAGTGTATAAATATTTTGAGCGTGTGCAGTCGAGAGTCGCGCGCGCGCGCGCGCGCCAACAGAACAACACACGAGCACACACAAAACTCACAAGGGAACAATTGCAGTCTAGGAGACGCGTCCGGTATACTGAAGGAGAGGAGCGAAAATGCGAGCGCGCGGCTGCATAGCCAGCTACGCGCTATGCTTCCTGGTGATCCAAGTGAAGCTGTCGAACTCCCGCACCTCCTGGCGTCTCAATGCTGACAAGGTAGTGAAGACTAGTGCGACCCAAGCGAGTACGGCGCCGACACTGGAGGATGACCTCATCCTCGACATCCTCACGGGTAGCACGAGCTTGGGCAATGGCCAGGGCTGGAGCAGGTCAGCTGCACCTTCCTCGACCGCCACTGAGAAGCTCCAGGTTTACTGCAACGAGTGCAAGAACTATGTGGCTGGAGCCCAGGAGCGGTAGGCTGAACTCTATCATTGTGTTCTCCGCTGTGTCATTTTATTTGTAGCTGGCGGTGTGCAGCACCTATG